>SWEM01000459.1:0-25335 GCA_019593585.1 Nitzschia palea | reverse complement strand
TTTACCGTAGTAGAAGAGCGAAACCTGGAAGTTCCTGCGAATTGTGTAACTTGGTTGTTATCGTTGGGTGAAACACTGCCGCTCACCCTTTCTGGACCTTTACAGCAAGGCACAACCGGTGGCTTGGGTAGTGACTTCAGATCCAGCATGATTGATGGAAAATAAAAGGACAACGCGCTTGATACTTCGATTTCTAAACTAGAAGCACATTGTTTATCCATCAATTGCCGCAAGCTGATCATACAGTTAGTCATTGCCAACGTAGTGATTGCTAGCCGTCGGACGGCCATTGTACGGCGAGACTTGGATCCAAGACACTGCATCAGGGTTGCGTCACAGAGACCTACCGGGCATGCTGACACCAGAAGCTTGGAATGACAAATAAAACACAGAATGGCGCAATCAGCCACCGACTCGGAAAAACGGCCGATGCTGCTAAGAATGAGTTCTTCCAAAATGTCCCTGTTCATGTGTGTTCACTTCAAGTAAGTGGAGCGCGAGAGTGCTTTTGAGTCCTACCTATACTGTTCAGTGATGAATGGGTGGTTCAAAGCCTCGTCTGGTTTGCTTCAACATTTGGCAGATCAAATCAACGAAAAGCTCATGGTTGAGTGGTGAGTTCCCTGTTTCGCGGGTTGGATACTGTAGGCTAGACCCAGCATAACTTTCGGGGAGCTGTAGAAGCGACTTTGAATGTACGAATACATTCTTTTGTTCAACACTTGTTTTGCGAACTTCCGAATCAAGTTAGGTGAGACCCCACCAAACTGAGTAGTTTTGAGCAGCTCGTATAGATTTAGTTATAGCATCTCGAACACCAGGCATCGATGGTTTCGGTACAAAAGAGTGGTTATCTATCGAACTGTGGCAAGAGAAAGCATATTGAACGAGGTCAGGTTGGTGAATTTGTTTGGGTTTCTAATCACATTGTTGCAGTGATGATTGTACCCACCAATATTGTGCTGATCGTCGGCATCCTTCTTACTGTAAGATGTGTGAGTAACTCAAGTTCTGTCTTGGCTTGCATGAGAAATGGTTTTTTAAAATTTGGTCATCTTGATAGCCACCTCACTGTTTTCCTGAGTATCTTCGGCCACTACGACTTGACCAAAACTCCCATTGCCGATTCGCTCCTTGATTTTGTAGCGTCCGTAAAAGTGTTCACCAGTTTTCGTCGTCCCATCCGTTGTTAATAATAATAATCAGTGATTAGTAGTCGTTAGTGTAAGTCCCTTGTCCAATGGCTGAGGCTGTTTGACTTGCGCTAGGCTTTGCTTTTGCCTTTTCTTTGGCCCGTGCCGCTGTCTCGTGTCACGTTCTTCATAGAAGATGGTGTGGTTGTGTTTGTAGATGTCGATCAAAGAAAAAAAAAGAGGCAGCAGCGAGGGAGAGCCTCGAGGGATCGAAACACCCCTCTATGATACACGTGTAGTGCATACCTATATGTGGGTACCTATGTTACCACGTTACGTCTCTAATATATTACATGCATTTGTCTACCTTTAGTTCTTTCAGAATATTACGATCGACAAATAAATTACTGGTTCTACAATTTGCAGCTCACATGCGTTCCAAGTTATAGACATTTAGAACAGTCTCCGCAACTGAGACCGTCCCGAGGAAAAGCGTCCACCAGAACAATCCTGGACAGAGATGGAATGGCACAAATTTCACTGGGTAGGGTGCCCGACAGTTCATTATTCACAAGCCTTAGATCCGCTGTTAATAGGTGGTTCAAGATGCAGGGTGAGTGTTACGATATTCAACATAACTCTCAAGTGTAGCCTTTGGACCAGGGAAGCAGAACTTACACAAAGCATTCAGTTGCCCGAGTTCGGTTGGAACCGTCCCATTGAGAAAGTTATTGTCCAAATAAAGTACCTCTTTATTTCGACAACCATGTACAAGAAGTGATTCACAATGAGAATGACAATTTTAAAAAGGGCACGAAAAGAAGGAAGCAAAACTTACGCAGCGTTGCTAGGTTACCAAGCTCCGTTGGAATGGGTCCCGTCAAGTCGTTGTCATTCAATTGAATAGATCCTGTTGCCAAGCGACAACAACAAATGCGATGAGTTTCATTCCAAATACCGTTCAAAGAAAACAGACAGCGTCAGCAAAAACTCACCCAGGTCAGTGAGAAGCCCGAGTTCTGTCGGTAACATCCCTGACATTCTACATCTTTCTATTTTCAAGCGCCGAAGCCGAGAGTTTCTACCGATCTCAGTTGGGATAGAACCAGTAATCAGATTATCACTGAAATATATATCAGCCAGATTTTCAAGTTCCCCAATCGTAGTGCTCACAGTTCCGACAAGCCCATTCGAAGACAAATCCAAAATGCCAAGAGAAGAAATGGTGAATAGGGAATTCGGAAATTGGCCAGTGATCTTATTTTCACGCAATTCCAAGCGCTCTGAGAAATACCAACAAGACAAAATGGATGGTGTTAAAAATTGAAACCCCTTTTACAACCATAGGTAACAATGACGCATCGACTCACGAAGATTGGATAAATTCGCTATACCCGATCCGATAGTTCCCGTAAAGCTGTTGCTTGATCCTATGAATAAACCTGTTACACAAGTACACAATGAGTCATATGTGTTCCACTTGGCAATGGCACTGTCCTCAACGATCCAAAAGGCATCACTTACTCAGGCTTGAGAGGCCTTCAATGATCTGGCCGACATTACCACCGAATTGATTTCTAAGAACAGTAAATTGCGCCAAATTCGGTAGCGCTTGCAACTGTGTTGGCAGCGTTCCAGTGAAACTGTTGCTCGAAACATCCAACGTGCCTAAATACCAACGACATGAATATTGCGACATGTTAGAACATACAACTCTCCACTCATTCATTGTCCGCGCGAAAAGCTCATTCTCGGTTTCTACACGTACTCAAGGCAGTCAATTTTCCAATGTCAGTCGGTATGGTTCCGATCAGGTTGTTGCTGTTCAAGGACAATTTCTCTGAGAGAATCGGACGACAAAGTAAGGCATGAGGCGGTGAAATGTGGAATGCAAATATTGGTGAGCGATTTGATGACTTACGAAGATTTGTCATTTCAAGGATAGTTGAGGGAATGTTCTTGAACATTTCGCCGAGGCTTGCTTCGTTCAATCCCAACTCGGCTGCAAAGCAACAGGTTCTGGTTAGAAGAACAGAGACAACAAAATGGGGATTTCTGCAAGGAGATTGCTTTACGATACGTACTTAACACATTAATGGGTCCAGCAAAACCACGCACTGTGTTCTGTTGAATAGTGAGTGTTTGCAGCGAGGTTATTGCATCCAATTCTGTTGGCAACTCTCCTTGCATATTGATCGGAACCAATGCCTGGATTGCTGACACTTCTCCAGCCGCACAGGTAATGAGTGCCCATTCGCAAACCGTCGAAGAAGGATCCAACCAGTTCTTCGAATCCGTCCAACCCGGTCCGTTCATGCTGTAGTAAAAGACGGCCAATGCATACCGCTGGGTCATGACCAAGGTGTCGTCGACAGCTGTATCTGTGTCTACGTCCGCTAGCCAGGTCAAGGCTTGATATTGTGGTGCCTCAGGATCCGTTAATTGTTCTTCAGTAGACACACCCGCTGCATCCAAAGCATCCCGCAAGGCAATGCGACGTTCTGTTTCCACTACTGGAGCGGAAGTTGGTGGTCCCGAGCTACCTCCAGTTGCCGCTGAACCGTCGGATTTCCCACCCGCCCCCACAGCGACACCAACAGCTATCGCAATGATCAAAATCACCACGACAGCTCCAATAATGTACCACTTGCGACGAGAGGGCGTTGGGGGTTCCATTTCTTTTGCTACTTCGATACTTTGCGCTTGAAAACCACGCACTGATTCAATTCGAATCTTCTGATCAATTGGTTGATCATCCGTTTCATAGATGCCTGGAGCTCTTTGTTCTTCTAGGGCCTCCATGGTATCCGTGCCTGCCGTGTCAGATTTGCGACTCACTGGGGCGACGTATGCTGGTACGCTGGCTGGTTCCACACGGGTTAACACTGCCTTGTTGAGCTCTTCGGCAATCCCATCACTGACTGCCAAAGCCCCTGGCATAATGCCTCTACGAGCCGTGGTGGTTGGGGCAGGCCTGGCAACGGGGGCAGTGGCGTTGGGACTCGGTACATCTCTCGTGCCCACATCAGAGGAGATTGGCTCTGGAACCGAGTTTGTCTTTTCCTGTTGCGGAGTATAAGTATGGCGTTGTCTGTCTTTTAACAGTTGATCTTTTTCATCTTGTGTCATGTTTGCTGACATGGCCACCGACGCTGCTTCATAGCGAGCTCGAACAAGATCTTCCGAATCCGATTTCCCTAGTGCAGTACCTGCATTGGATAGGCGGCCATCTACATCGTTGTTTCCCCCATCTCCCGCCAAGCTTTCCGCTACCATGGTGGTACGGGCAGCGCGCGACAATTGGGCCGATTGGCGTTCTCGCTCCTTTTGCAAGACATCTTGCTCCTGTTGTGACAAACGTTGTGCCGTGTTCATAATTCCTCGGTTGGCAGCTCTCATTCTCTTTTCTTGTTGCTTGATTTGACTGTCGCGATCCTCTGTAGAAGCTGAAGTGGATCGCGACACAATGGAACCGGTGGTGACGACAGATGGTCCGGATACAGCGGCTTGCAAAACCGGAGGTTCCGGGCCAACGACTTGTAGCTTCCCAATACTATCCAAACGATTGGCTAGGTTTGGAACGACAGCGGCAGCTCTTGCATTTCGTTCTCTTTGCTTGGTAATTTCATCTTGTTCTTGCTGACTCAAGGTAGATTTCGGCATGGGCGCCGACTTGCTCGTTTCCAAGGGTGGAGGAATGGCAGCGGCCTCTGGTGTTTTCTCCACCTTGTGTTTCCCATGGAGAATGGGGCTGAAATGCGAAGATGGAGTGTTCTCTTGTACCATGTCCGCAAGATTGGGGACCATGGCGATGCGAGGCGCTCGCTGCTTTTCTCGCTCTTTCAATAGCCGATCTTGTTCTTCCCTGGACATGGAGGATTGCATGGAGGCGGTTGGTGCTGGCGGTCGCGCTGCTGCTACTGCCACTGCTCCAGGCCTGGCCGGGACCTTGGATTCCTGTACTTGAACATTTCCGCTGGGACCTGGATTGGAGTCGCCTTGAAGCATGCTGGCCAAATTGGGAACGACCGTCGTGCCACTGCGTGCCAGTCGTTCTCGAGCCTTGATGGCTTCATCTTCGGCGTGTCGGCTGTTGCCTTTCATGGATGCAGGTAAGTAGAGGGTGGCCGACTACAAACAGAGAATTCTCTTGGGACACCTGTAATGTACCAAGTAAGCCTATCTGTCGAGATCGCAGTCAAAGACAAAGGTACGGGGTCTAGATATGGTATGAAAGGCTGCTGTGGGCCTTCGCATGGAATTTTCGTGTTTTCGACCTGTCATGATCGACCTGCGCACACGGAAGTCATCATGCTAAGCAGGATTTTGGATACCGAAACCCTCACTGTGAGTGCGGTGCGCAGAAGTTCACTCAACACGACAAAGTGCTGTCACCACTTATGTATGCCTGTTGCCAACTGGGATCGGCACCAAACACAGATTAATTATCCAGCTCGATACCTGGTGTGACATTTGCGGTTAAATTAATTAACTGTAAACGACAATCCTTATGCCTCTTGGATTTAACACACCACTTTTCTGCTACATATCCTCGTTCATAGAGGTAAAGAAACACACGACCAACATATATTTGCTGCTTTGCTTTTCCGTTTGACAGTCGGTAAGATGTAAGATAATAGATAATATAGTTCTCAATCAAACCGACCATGGCTCTAGTCCGACTCGCGCTACTAGGTAGCAATGTGAGGCAATAGAAGGGAGTTCCTTTATCTGTCTGACAGTGAATGTTATTATGAAATAAAACCAAACTGTAAATCATTTGTGGGGGTAATTAAAATATGGGTGTGGTATGCAGCCTTCTCATTGATAGAGAGTTCTCATCAATATCTGCTTCTCAAATGTCACTGCATTTCGTCATTCTAGAAAGCAACCATCACAACAACCTAATGAATTGTCTTGTGGACTCCTGAGTTGGCTACTACTCCAAAGACAATTCTTTACCCGGCAGCGGCAACTTTTTTGGTCTTGTGGGTTTTGCTCTTCTTCTTCAGGGTGCAAGTACTGCTTGGTTCCTCCTTCTTTTCGATCGTTCCAAGCTCAAATTCGATCCAGATTTCATCATTATTCTCGCTTAACTCACGCCAGTCTGCACCTCTATTCATTCCTGGATTATCCCTCATGTTGGTCAAGAGTGGATTGGCGTTGGCTCGGAGGCATTGCAGCCGCATGGTAAGTGGAATATCATTCGATTGGAAGCGCTCATTCCATTTCTGCACAATCACATCGACAGCTTCCAAGGCCTTGTCTGTTTTCTTGTCTCGTCCCGATTTTTCACAGGCAACCATCAAGTTGGCTTCTCCCGCGAGCATACAAACAAGGATGAACGGACACGACAAAATACCCAAGAGAGACCGAAGGATAACATGCAAGCCCTTCTTATGAGTACTGGCCAAGGCCTCGTTGACCTGCTCCGAAAACTCTTGAAATTCGTTTTCGCTCAGGTAGGGCTTTAGAAACGTGGAATAATGAGGATTGAGCTGCATTAACCAGCCAACCTCGGAAGCGCAATCCCCATATTTTTGAATGTCGACATCGATAACAACCAAGTCTTTGCTAGACTTGGGTTTTGATAAAGTGTAAACGCCTTTCATGTTTGTGTGTTTCGTACTTTTATGAGCAGTTCCGATTGACCCAAGTTCTTGCGGGTGAATACTTACGGTAGATATAAGATTCTCATGATGAAAATGGTTTCGACAGGACCCCCTCTTTGGGATTCTCATAAGAATTTAAGGTTCCTTCTCATGTATGCATCATGATCCAAACCGAACAAAATAGTAGCGCGTCGACTCGACAATCATTGCACGTGATTCCTTAGTCGTTTCCCCCTCCTTTATTTTACAGTGTCACTGGAAACTGCATGGGTGGCTACATAGACTTGGATGAGAAGCTCTTCATCTCACACCAAGGAAATGCCTACCACAGTTTGGATGGCTGTACACTACCAGGCCATCGAGGGAGCAATCGATTCACACCAACTTTTGGTGTTCCGGTACGAGTTGCCAAACGAATCCACGACGGCAATACTCCGACGTGTTTTTTTTCTGATTGTTTGAATTGTCCCTGCTTGAATCAAAACCGTCGATACATTTTCTAGTCCACAAAACCTCGCAGACCAAACATTATCGACTACAAAACATGAGCGCGTTGATTTTGAAACTTTGACCACTGACCAGTCTCATTTGAAATTGAAAAGATGCACCTTGTGGAATTGGTTTCGTAAGCTTGACTCGATAAAAATAAGATATGCTGACCGATTGTTCGTGAAAGCCTTCCAGTGTCCATTCGTCTTTATGAATTATATTCTCTTCAAGCATGACTTGAGCACGAAATTCCACTGTACTATCCCGCCACAAGTCTCCGTAGGACTTGAGG
This sequence comes from Nitzschia palea, assembly GCA_019593585.1. NCBI lineage: Eukaryota > Bacillariophyta > Bacillariophyceae > Bacillariales > Bacillariaceae > Nitzschia > Nitzschia palea. Next base: position 17,809 of record SWEM01000459.1, on the reverse strand, counting down.
TAATGTATTGTTACAAAGCGTATGGTGTCGGCAGACATGGAATCGATACCCAAAGTCATGGTAGCACCTGGTTTGATTGCGACCAATCCCAATTTATTTTGGAATCCACCTTGACGAAAATCATTTTGTACCATCCATCCATCTTGTTGCATGGTAAAGGGTCTCAAAAACTCTGCCAACAAATCTTGACGTTGATGGGTTCCCAGGGGAGCTGCCAAAAAGGCAAACGCACAAGGTGAAATTACTGGAACGGGCAACGAGCTGTTTTTGTCACATTTTTTGGTTGAAGGATTGGTTGTTAGTGAGTGTGCTGTCGAGCGGTTGTGTCTCCAATTCCATTGGGTAAGGTTCGGTCGAATAAAGGGAGGGTTATGCTCTTGAATCCACTCCTTGGTCGGAATATCGATTTGGACGTGGTCCTCTAGTAAGAATGTGGAGGGATGAGCTCTGGAAGAAGGTGACGATAATACTGTTTCAATATTATCATGGTCGTCCTCACAATAATCGAGAAAGAGTCGGAGAAAGTAGTATAGAATGGCAATAGTAGTTGTCACGTGTCCTCCCATACCGTAGTGTACATTGATCGTTGGTCGTCCCTTGCGATCCAACCAAGGTGGCGAAAAGAATTCCTCCGAAGTGTCTGCCCATACCCATCGTCGGACAGAATGAGATACAGATATATATCCCATGGTTGCTTCGACATCGGCTAGCCATTGAATGGCTTGATCTAGTTGTCCGTCTCCGATGATCGATTCTTGTTGATTCCCCACATAGTCATTCACGTATAGAAGTAAGGGACGATGAAAGGCATGGCACTGATCCTGGTGATTGTGAATGTCTCTACCCGCTTGAATAAACTGTAAATTTCGCTTCAGTATCCGTGCCAGATGGTAACTATCGATGGTTGTATTGGTGGTTGCATGAAATGCTGGAGGTAGGTTATCATTGGCAGAATACGCGTTGAAAACAACGTCTGCTCCATTGGGATGAAAGACCGGACTTAACCAGTATCGCAGAATAGGAATTGCTGCTTCACTATTTGTTCCTCCTGCTGCTAAATTGTGAATATGGATCTTTTGTTTGGTTGGGAACCATTTGGAGATGACAAGGTTCAAGGCGTGCTCGAGACGGAAGGGCCATGCACATTCTTGAAGGGATTCAAAGTCAATTTTGCCTCCTCCTGGGATTGGCGATCGCATGCAACCTGTTCCTTCAACGATGCTCCCTCCCAGAACCACCATTTTCAAAAGTGGTGAGGATTCCGATGACAGTGACGACGACGTTTCCCCGATTCGCCGAGAGAGCAGGTTGACCAGGGGTCTTAAGGTTTCTCTGCTAGGAAAGCCCTTGATGGCATACTCCAAGACATGAGGGGATAAAACATCAAGTAATTCTTCGGTCCACTTGCTATGAATGCCTTGACTATCGCGTGGATGCCGCAAAGCTTCGATAAGGAGTGGCCGACCACGACGCCAAAGATCTGCGGCCAGGCTCCCTCTTGGAATCATTGAGCAAATTGAAAGTGAACCCAGCGTCAACTCCTGGTTGCTGTTGTCGCTGTCACCCTTGTTATTGTGTACATTCACATGACCATCACGTGGAATGCTACCGGTACTTGTAGTGACTACCGGTAGCGACAATCTTCCCGTCGATCCCAACTCCTGGTCACTATCGGAATGCAACGTGAAAAGGAGAAATTCCAATGCCATAAACGCTACCAGGAAGCAGACGAATGTTCGGTACAGAGACCACTTCATCCTCACTGTCCAGCAGATGAACCATGTCTTGTTGTCACAGGCATTGTCCGTAACAAGTACTTGTACCGGCAGCAACGAACCATCACCCTATGTATCATGGCTTGACAGTTGTAAAGTGATTTGATGGTGGATGATTGTATTGATTGTGCAATCTCCACTGCATGGTACCAGGTACACACGGTACAAAATCTTACACCTGTACCCAGGTACCAGGGACGACACGATGGACTCACTGTGACCAAACCAACAGGTACTGATATAGTTCTATGACCAGGGGACGCATCCATATCCGTTTGGTCACAAGTAGGCCAGCCGAACTTTTGCTTTCTCACACACACCTCTCTCACACCCAAGCAACATTTTTGTACCTTCTTGAAAGGAACAGAGTCACTCTTTTTCGGTAGAGGAAGGTCCTATTTGACTGTGAATGTACACTTGAAGTAAATCCTCTTTTGGAAGGAGTTTATTATTATTATTTGCCTCGAGTGATTTGCTCTCTACCTTCTTTACACCTTGAATTCCTGATCCTATCTAAACCTTGCAAAGAGAGAAATGCCTACCAAACCAAAAGTGGATGAATCTAGGATTGCAGCAGCCATTAAGGGTGCTCTCCTGGCTGATGCGGCGTCGATGGGAAGCCACAATTCGACACCAGCCAATCCAGATGCACCGGAATTCCAAGATCCTCCTAGTCCGGTAGGATACAGTTCCACCGATTACCCCGGTCATTATCAAGCAGGAATGTTGAGTCCTTGGGGTGAACAACTCCTATTTTCGACACAATATGTTGCCAAGGAAAAGCTAGTCACCGCTGGATCCATGAGCGTGGCCTTGATGAAATGGGCCGAGACTCATGGTGGATACCAAGACAAGGGAATTGAAGAATTCCTATCATGTATGAAGGCTGGTGATCGTAGCGTCGAATTGTGTGGAAAAGATGACGATAGAGGTATGTTTGTGGTTGAGAAGAGTGTGGGGTCGTTGGTTTGTTAATGTCACAATGTACTACTGCAGGCTATTATTTTGTTGCTTGCTCGTTTCTCATTCTATCGCTTTCTGTGCTGATTCTAGCGTGTGCGTTTGCCAGGATAATTCCAACAGTGTGCCTTTATGCCGGTGAAGTTGACATGTTAGAACGTGTCAAGGAAACGGTTATGATTTACCAAACTAACTCAAAGGCGATTCGATTTTGCTGTGCCGCTGCAACCGTATTGGAGGGCATTCTATTGGGAAAGTCACTCAAATTGAGTTTGGAAAACTTGGTCAACATGGCCATGAGTTCCACCACCAACTTTAGCCTAGATGATAGTGACATTGGTGATGCCTGCTTGTTTGCGCTTATGGAAGCGAAAATGAAGGATATGGCCCAAGTTGTAGAAGCGTTGAATGGAGAAGACGAAGATCATGGAGGGACTTCGGCGCGATTCCCATCGGCCTTTGAAATCCCTACGTACCTGTTTTACAAGGCCATGGCGGACGGAGAAATCGATGAAGCTGCTTACATCAAGGCCATCCGAACCAATATTAATGCAGGAGGCGAGACTTGTCTCCGAGCGATTCTATTGGGAGCTATTTTTGGTGCCGCTGCTGGATCCGTGCCGGCATCATTTGTGGAAAAGTTTCCCAAAGAGACCATGGAGACGGTCGAAAAGGCGATCCAAGAGATTTGCTCTGTCCTGAACTAGCAGGCATAAATACTGGAAACTTGTCGAATAGAGCGCAACCGGGCGCGAAATATTAAGTATGAAGACTTTGGACCTTTCCGAAAGGCAAGATTTCATTTGCAGATATTACCTTTAATACTGTTAGAGTCAGAGATAGCTTTCTCAGTTTTCCAAATTTATATCGTTGAAAGACTTCTCTTAGTTCTAGCAATAATGAAGATCCATAGTTCTACTCGACACCTTCATTTACCGCGATGATTTTCGTTTATTTCTTATAGAGGTTGGCACTTCATTTGTTACTACCTAAACGCACACGCTTGGATGTGCCAAAGGGATGTCGAGAGGTACCGGTAGGCTCCTTGAATTGTCTCTCTCAGACATCGAAAAGTGGAATTCATCAGCACGTGTTTGAGGCAAGCACATGAACTTCAAAGCAAGCTCTTGACCCTTCAGCAACGAGAACATAAGGAATTGCTTGAATCACAGCGAATGAAAGAACATAAACTTCCATTTCAAGGTTTTGGCATTCTTTCTTCAGCTGGGATTCAAGCAATTCATTGTGTTCTCGGGCTTGTCCCAGACGATGCAGTTGCATTTAAGTTGCTCATTTTCTTTAGCCTCCTTCTCCTAGTCTTGCAATAAGACAAGGTGAGCCACTTCCTATGCATATCCCAGTCAAAGCTCATCAAACCACTTATTTTCCATCAATTTCGTGGTCGAATTCTGGATTTCGGATGGTCAAACTCGAGCTGTTCATGACAGGCAGAATGCACTCAAGAATTCCCAGCACAACTTTTCTGGGGGTCGACTAAGTGTTCCGCGGGAGGGGTCCATGGGGCATTGCCCGCGGAGGATGCATAGCCTTTTTTGGATGCGACTTCAAAACCTTGCACCTTGACGTGGGAGGACGATGGAGTGCCTCGTTTACCGCTGAGGCCTTGTGAGAAGTTTGCTGCGGGCACTGACTGTGAGTCTTTCATTCTTTTTTGTCTCGACTGACTGAGAAAGAATCGCTGCAAAACGCCACAAGTACCTAAAATCGTGTTAGATTTGCAAAAGGATATTCACAGGTAAGAATAAAACAGAAGGAAACCTCAAAAATAAGGAAAATGCCACCAACATATACATACAGCAAGGACTGTCACAAACTGAATCAAGGGATGGAAAGACAGAGAGCATGGGTTACTGTTGTTGTCATGGGGCATCACTTTTTCGATGGGGCGGTCAAACTTCCCACACAACAATAAATGTGCGACTGGGTAACGTTTCCGTTAACCATTCGGTAAGAAAGTAATCGCACCCCGAAAACCCTGCCAAAAATTTTTGCTTGACGACAGATCCCATTGGCAAGAACGTGTATCGACAAACAATTTTGGTGACGCTCCCTCACCTTGTTGGCCGAATAAACAATCATAAGAATTTTCATTTTTCAGCCAGCCAAGAGAAGGTCAAAGCTTTGGCTTTATAGTGTTTTTGTCGAAGCCAGCCATTATATTGATTATTGTTTTATGCACATAAAAACCCGTCACGGTTGTGGATTCTGTTCCATTTCTGGAGAGACTGGTCAAATAACTCACCTGTCAAGAGAGTTTCCACTTCACCACAAAGTAGTGTTCAATACCAACTTCTCTTGGCATTTATAGTCATCATGTGCCGGAAAACGGACCCATCTAGTAACGAACATGGTTTGGCACCCATGTACACGGACGGGCAAAAACGCAAGATGGTTCGATTCAACGACGTTGGAAATAAAGTTCACTACGTGATTCATCGTTTGGAAATATCTCCCGAGGAGCATTTGACTGCTTTCTTTACACCAGAAGAGTATGCAACGATGCGACTTCGAGATAGAATAGCCACCCGGTACCCGGGACCAGGGGAAACGACCAAGTATGAACTTGGATTGGAGAGTCGACGAGACAGATTCTTGCGACGAAGACGCATCAATGAATGTTGTCTGAGTGTTTTATTAGAACAGGAACTACAAAGTACAGCGATGAGAAACGATTCGATCGCTCTAGCCGATGTTCTCCGTCCATTTTCTATGCAAAGTGCCAAATTAGCATTTTGGCGGGCTTATGACAACGCCATGCAGGTTCATCATGATTACGAGCCTGAAAGTCAATGTGAAATTGACAATGACAATGACAACGGCAACGACCATCATGACAAGGAGAGTGATCGAGAGGAACCAACACCCGATCGTGCTGCGTCTCCAACTTCTGCCATTGATTTGACAAGTTGCGATTGTGACAGGTCAGTCAAAGCCATGGACATGGACATTGATCCTGTGGTCGAGGAGGACAGGATGGTGGTGGATTTCCTTCCACCCCGAACTCTGATGAGTCGTGTACCATCGTCTCCCGTGTTGACTGTGAATCAAGTCATGCCACACCATATCGTAGCTGCGAGATATGGGTTCATGTCAAGTCCCAAAGTGCCCATGGTCGATCCATTGATGGTTGGTCCAGTACATTACTATCACCCACTTCCCCAATTCCCATGGATGGAGCGATGGACGCACCAGTCCTCGCCCACTACCAATGCACCCGAACCGAGCCATCATTTTCACTGGTATCTTGCGTAATGTAGTCTACGAATAACAGCATTCTATAGTATCCCACAATACCGGTAGAGAAACGATATTGGCTATACGATAGTGTTCTAGTACACATACGAGCAAAATTGGTACACGGCTCAAGGTATCGGTAGAACTTGTTACTTACCGAGACCAACTAACTGGTCACTGACGGTCCATAATCGTTTGGAATCATGAGGAGAATCGGCGACTTTGGTTACGGGCTGTGCCTGGCAATTGACAATATAGGCACCCGAGGGTGGGAGTAGATTGTTGGGTCCGGACGCACACAGGACACTCGAGTAAGCTCCCTGCGGTGGTTTTTTCTGCATACTAGCAACAATAAATGCAAAAGTGTCATTGAGAACTTGCATAATCCAGGGCATGTTGGACGTGACATTGGTTCGGACAAGCCCGGGATGTACCGCATACACAAGAAGGTTGGGATATCGTCGAGCCAGTTCCTTGGTAAAGAGAATATTGGCCAATTTGGTTTGCGCATACTGTCCAAAGAGTGTATACTTGCGAGTAGTTTCGCACATCATGTCGGCAAAGTCAAATCCCTTTTGTGCAAGGTGATAGGTACTGGAAGTAAGATTGAGAATACGGGCATCCTTGGTAAGTTGATTTCGTTCGAGGAGAAGACGAGTCAACAAAAAGTGTCCAAGATGATTCGCTTGCATCATGAGCTCTAGGCCGTCCTTGGAGATGGTTTTGGTGCCCATCATGAGACCAGCATTGTTGATTAGAATGTGGACTTGTATGTGCTTCAATGATGTGTCAAGAGCCTGGCGAATAGAGTCAAAGTCTCCCAAGTCGATTGGAACGATATGTAGTTGTGTAGGTTTGATAAAAGCCGAGTGATGCTTTAAAATGTCGTCTACCGCTTCTTGGGCACGAGCGGTGCTTCGACAGAGCAAGTACACTGTTGCACCCATGGAGGCAAGTTGAATGGCAGTTTCCTTTCCAATCCCCGAGTTGGCGCCTGTAATAAGAACGTTCTTTTGTTTCAAATGCAATGGTCCATAAAACGGCGCTTCCGAAACTCCAACCACGTCGTTGACTCGGGTCCAGCGACAAAAGAGAACCGAGACCATGGTAAACAGTGCCGCCAGAGGTACAACCCGTGCGATGGTAGATTTGTCCGCTTGACACAAGCCGATGGAACACGCCAATGCCACTACCAACCAACTTGTCCGCACCAAGAGCGATGGAATTTTGGCACCCCAAGTACTTTCATGAGACATGGAATACATGATCCAGACACCAACCGCGTAGCCCCATGCTACGACAGGTCCTGTCAATAAAAGCAAGTGTGTCGCCCAAACAGGTAGACTCGACATGTCGTCGTCGAAACAACCAGTAAATCCTCCTACAAGTGCAAGTGCCAAGAAGGCAAAATGGATTACTTGCACTGTATCAGCTCCCTCTCTTGTTGTTCTTGACCTTGTTCCGTTTTATCATTGCAGGAGTACCTGGTACAAGTATATTGGAGGCGCAGAAATCGCACAGTTGAAAAATATAGCCAAAACAAAATGACGAAACCAGGTATGATACCAGGAACCAGGGGTACCAAGGGTACGTATAGAACTGGATTCATGTTATGAGAAGCCCCGGCACAAACGGAAATCAAAAACACAAATTTGACCTCAAGACACACACCTCTACCTTTACTTTTACCTACATATAGAACTATACCTATACAACGAGAAAAAGAAAAAGGACGAATGGAGGAGTTACCCCTGGACTGGACCAAGATTGGTGTCAAGGCCGATGACGCTGTACCCCTTCGTTTTCCTCATGAAGTAGCGGAAATCTTTCCCGACGATGTCGATATTTGCATTGTGGGAACCGCCGGACAAAAAATTACCCAAATCCCCAAGGATTTTTCCAAGTTGTGTAATGCCAATCTCCAATCCTTGATCTTGAGATCGCATGTGATTCAAAAAATGCAAGGACTCGATGACTTTACATGTCTGGATGTTTTGGAATTATATGACAATCAAGTTCAAGCCTTGGAATCGTTGGAAGGACCGGGACCATCCTTGAGAGTGCTAGATATGAGTTACAATTCGATTCGTGACATGGCACCAGTCAGTTGGTGTCCTAATCTGCAAGAGCTTTGTAAGTACATGTTCCGTACACCAGTGCACCGTCGGTTCGTCGTGAAGGTGCAAGAGTCTCTCGTGCTCGGGAGTGAACTCGACTTGACCATGTGATACATGATACTGATACGGCTCTACAACACTTGAATCTGACCCAAAACCTGCCCCATCCTCTTGTATTTATCTTGTTGCTCCTATTAGATTTGGCCAATAACAAATTGAAAAGTATTGCCGGTTTGGGCGGTCTGGTACACTTGAGAAAGATTGATCTTGGAGCGAATCGAATCCGGGAACTGGATGAAAACGAACTTTCGGGACTTGTCAATTTGGAAGAATTATGGATTGGGAAAAACAAGATTGAACAAATCAAGGGACTCGAAAAGGTATGTTGTTGGCATTTATTGTTGTTGTTGCTGTGGTTTGGATTGGATTGCCCCTACGTCTAGTGCACCATGCGCCAATGGATGATCTATGTTCATTATTTCCCCAAGTCCACTCACACCATGAATGATGGTTATTGTTTTTTGATTTGATGTGCTTCCTAGTTGACCAAACTTCGGCGTTTGGACATTCAATCGAATCGATTGACTTCGATTGAGAATCTAACCACTCAACTAGATACACTGGAGGAATTGTATTTGGCACACAATGGTATTGATGACGAGGGTGCATCCTGTGCCACTGGCTTGGCCATGACATTTCCGAATTTGACAGTTTTGGATCTGAGTCGAAATCGGCTCACTTCCACCAAACCATTCGCCCATTTATCAGGACTAGATGAATTGTGGATCTCGGGGAATCAAATAGCCACCTTTGAGGATGTGGAACCTCTCAAAGAGGCCGCATCCGCTGGGATTCAGTCTTTGGATACTATTTATTTGGAGTACAATCCAGTGGCATCGGAATTTGAGTATCGCAAGCGACTAAAGGAATGGATCCCAAGTCTCAATCAAATCGATGCCACGATGATTGCAGGATTTGCTGGCACTGGGACTCCGCCCTTGCGGACAATGCCACCAAAAATGATGACTCCAGGACAACTCCAACAAGCAATCATTGATCGAGCGCGACAAGAAACTGAAGCCAAGCACCGAGAGGACTAGGACACGATCTAGATAGATCGAACCTGGCTCCAACAAGTGCACCGGTAGGGCAAGTGGTATGAACACTTGGAATAAACAATAATAATAGCTCATTTGATCGAGCCTGAAACAAGCAATTAGTAGTAGTAGTAGTAGTAGTGGTGGTATTTAGGGTTAGGGTGAACATCCACAGCAAATCACTGACATGGACACTTGACACCCTAGTGAGTACCAGTACCATGTAGTGAGAGACCACTCCAATATATAGAAAGGCCAAAATATGACTTGTCCGAGTCTCTATTCTTTTTGGTCTCAGCAGATCGAGAAGACGTCAGCAGAACGTAAAACTGTCAGTAGTAAAACTGTGTACTCCCTACGTAGAATCACCCGGATATCTAACTACCATGACCGACTCTAGAGCTTCCTCTCCTGGCTACTTTCAAGGCACCCCGGACTACTCCAACTTGCATTTTAACTACCAGATTAGGATGGAAATCGCAGTAGACGAGAAAGCGGATCGAGTGAACGTGGGAGGACTCTTCCGCGCCATGATGCGTCGCGTCCATCAACATGACAGCTCGACAGTCTTTCTCGACGTTGAGAAGTTCGAGGTTACCAAGGACGATTCTCTTGCAACAGAGAACTTTGGCGAACGGTTCAAAGTGGAACAAATCACGCTTGGAAAGATGAAGAAAGTAGCCTTGGGTTTCTTTGTGAAGACTAACGCGACCTTCGCCAACCTCAAGATATCCATAGGACATCAGTGGCTCCGCGACAAGAAAGTCTACCTACGGGAGCAGTCTTTGCCATTTGAGTATGGAACAGATCTCAGTTTGATTGGATTCTACACTTTGGAACACCCATGGTTTGGAGATGTCCAATACGTACTCAACAACATCAACAAGGCATGGACTGAGGCGACAACTGTGAAAGTCAATGACGACGACGAAAAACGCCTTCGACAACTGGAACAGGATGGAGTTTTAGAACGTGGCAAAGGGATCAATATTCCCTTCACAATCGAAAGGAGCAAGATGACGGTCAAGGCCACAGTAACAAACAAATCCGCCTTCTCATGTGACGTGTGGCATGTGTTCGTCCCGAGAAAGCATCACTCCAATGCGGTCTTCATTAACGATATAGCGATTCTCGACGCCCAGAATTTACCCCAAATGATCCCTCAAGGACTGGCAAAGAATAATCCTGGCGTCTTCTATCAACGAATGGCAAAACATTCCAAGTTTATGCACGACCACCGCAACATAACTATCAATGCTGTACAAGGGGAGAACTACAAAAAATTGGAGACGATTGAACTTGATGGAAATAAAATGCATACATGCCTCTGGGCCATCCTTGAGCGCCAAGATATGATCTATCGGCAATCCTTCATCCCAGGAAACGACAGTGTAAATGTCTCTGTCAATGCGATTGACTACGAACGAGCTCTCCAATGGCTGGATCAGGTTCTGGCCAAACTGTCGTTCAATCCATGGGTGAAACACCCTAACAATGCGAAGGCATCTGCGTCCCGACGCTCTGATAGATACTCCAAGGTTTTCTCCAATGTTTCATCCGACGAGGGCTCATTTGATCCTAGTACCATCGCTTCCTACAAGACGAGGAACCCCTGGAAAAGGCCTCCACCAATGGAGTTAGTATTCGACGCACAAAGCGAAGATCAATTCCCACCATTGCAGACAAAAAAGCCCGATTCGCAAGGACAGACAGTGCCCTCAACAACAACACCCATCACAGCACTTCCCGACATTGAGTCTATGATAGCCAAGGCTCTGGCAGTTCAAGAACAGAAATTTCAGGACAAACTAGCCCAACTCGAGGTTCGAAATACGGCACTGGAGGCTTCCCTCAAATCACTCACTGACAAACTTGATGAAACACTCACCAGTATCGTTGATAAAGCTGTTGATGCGATGATGGGACCAACCACCCCATTCTTTACCATGACCGATGCAGCCAAGATGATGGAAAAACAGAATCAAGTGCAGGACGCGACACAATCTCAATTGGAAAAAATCCTCAACCTACTGTCCAATCGAAACGACATGGAATATCCAGTGACGCAATCCCCACCAAGGAAAAACCAGCGTACCGAGGAAGTGGCTACTCCTATCACATGTAATGCCAACAGACACGACCAAGTCATGACCGAGGTCCGGCATGATGAGGTCGGCACGAACTGATGTCCACCCGCCATCACTCTCGTGGCCACTCCTTCACAACCCGGAAAACTGACCATGACTTTTTCGAATGGAAAGGACAGGAAGTATCCCAAGACCAACAGGACACTACTACAATGGCATTCCAAAATGTTAATGGCATACGCCCAAGAAATAACCCACTTGACAGCTCCATATGCGAACTCATCGATACAATGGACCATCACAATATCGCCATCCTTGGCATCTCAGAACACCACCTAGCCTTGGGCAACCATAACACAAAATACAAACTGACCGAGGCCTTTCAAAGGATGCGGCCCCGACGAATCGCCCACCAGTTCAACTCCAGCCTGGAAGCCGACCAATTTGGAAGACTAATGGGTGGAACAGGAATTATTGCGCTGGACTCGATGACAGGCAGAATCAACCCACAAGGAAAGGGAGGCGACATCCTTGGACGGTGGAGCATACTTCACTTGAGGCGTCAACTCCAATCACCGATATCTATCATCTCGATATATCAGGTATGCAAAACACCAACCAACAATATCGGAGATACTGCGTGGCACCAGCAAAGGCGTTACCTAGATATGCAAATGCGAGACGAACACCCACGCTCGGCCTTCATCACCGATTTATCAAAATGTATCAAAGACCTACAAAGGAAAAACCATGCCATTATTGTAGGCGGCGACTGGAACGATTGGCTCAGCTCCCCAAACTCACAACTTCTGACTTTGTGCAGCACTCTACACCTTGTTGATCCCTGGGTAACATGCCATCCCGACAGCAACGACTTCGCCACCCATGAAAAAGGCCAGCATCGCATCGATTCTGTACTACTCAGTCCGGAGATCCAGCATGCAGTAAAAGCCATCCGATACACCCCAGGCGGATTATTGTGCACAACGGACCATCGAGCGGTACTGCTCGACTTTCACACTAACCTCCTATTCGGCAACAAGGTATCCCTCCCAATTCAACTACAACCTCGAGCCATCCGATCCAATGACAAAAGTTCGGTCACAACATTCATCGAATCGATGCACGCTCACTTATCCAGTCACAATGCATTTGCTCGAAGCAAAGGACTGTTGGACGAAGAAGAAGTGCGGACACCCTTATTAGTGGAAGCACTGGATGCACTTATTGGCGAAGCGGGCAATGTGGGGGAAAAACGCTGCCACCGCAGAAGACCAATCTGGTACTCGTCCGAGTTAGCCACAACTAGATACACTGTTTCTCTCCTCCGACATTATGTTAATGGACTCCGTGTGGGCATAAACAGGAGTACCGTAATCCTCGCCAGGCTACAACGAATTCACGTCCAACTCTTTCTCCCAACAGACCATGAGGTTGCTGCGAAACTTCTAAAAACCCACGAGGAGAAATTGCGCGAGGAAATACTCAAGGCGGAAACCCAGCGCAGCAACAGCCTGTCCATCAGTGCGAATGTGGCTGAGATGAAAGGACTGCGGTCGAAAGCCAACACCATTCGAACGATAAATAAATGCGAACAGAACCTACGCACATGGAAAATGTTAAAGTTCATGGAGAACAAAGGTCGCACTCAACAACTCGACCGGGTAGACATACCGCGTTCATGGCCCGACATCGCCGAAACCATCGACCCAACTGTAGCCCTCGAGGACCCGAAAACAGCTACGGAGTGGAAATCGGTGACGGATCCAATAGAAATTGAACATTATCTCCTTCTCCGGAACTATCAACACTTCGGACAAGCTTATGGCACCCCTTTTACTGTTCCCCCGCTCAGCGAGGTGGTCGATTGGACTGCCACAACACCTACTTCCCACCGAAATATTGACTAGTAACTTCGTCACCGAGACAATACAATCTGCAATATGCAAAAGCATTCTACGACAATGCTCAGCAAGCACCCAGCTCGACAGCGTCCCAGCACGAGTCACAAGTGAGGAATTCAGGGGAAAAATTAGAGCATGGAATGAGCGCACCACCACTTCTCCTTCCGGACGCCATCTCGGACGATATAAAGCACTCTACGCACAAGGAATACATGAAATAGCATCAGCCGGCGAAGAAGCATTCCAAAAGAAGCAAAAGCAGATCGAACAAGTAATACTACGAATCTTGAACTACTGTATCCGCACTGGCTACCCACTGACACGCTGGAGGAAAATCGTCAATACCCTTATTTTTAAAGAAAATGGCAACTACCAGGTGCACCGTTTGCGAGTTATTCATATCTTCGAGGCCGATCTTAATCTTCTCTATGCCGTGAAATGGAGACAACTTGTACGGCATGCGGATAATGAAGCCTTGATCCATCCAGGACAATATGGAGGAAGACCAGGATATGAAGCAACATCGCTAGCCTTGATGGAAGAAATGAGGATCGATGTCTCGTATACGACCCGGCGTACACTGCTTACCTTCGATAACGATGCGGCTAGTTGCTATGACCGCATTGTGATCAACCTTGCATCGTTAGTCAATAGGAAATATGGGCTCCACCAGGAACTCACCAAGCTACACGGGACTCTACTCCAAGAAACGGAATACAAGCTCAACACAGCCGCAGGTATCTCCACATCATCATATAAGAACAGCAACACACACCCTCTATATGGAACAGGACAGGGGGCTGGAAATTCACCAGCCATATGGCTCCTAATCTCAAGCATGCTATTCGACACCTATGACATGCAATCCAATGGCGCCTATTTTGCTAGCCCAGATGAACAAGTCAGTGTGAAACTAGGTCTCACTGGATTTGTTGATGATACCAACGCAGTTGTCAACAGCTGTCAACGACAAACTGATACACCACTACAAGATGTCATTCCTCTATTACAACACGACGCTCAACTCTGGACAGATATTCTCTATATGTCCGGAGGCAAGCTGGAGCTATCCAAGTGCTCGTACCACGCACTGCAGTTCCAATTTAAATCTGACGGTACACCAGTTGCCATTCAACATCCGAAATGCCCCGATCTAGAGCTGATGGATCCAGCCACAAACGAAACTGTCTCTGTCAAGTTCCTGCCATCAACAACCCCTCACAAAATTCTTGGCCATTGGAAAGCACCTGTGGACCCGCGCCAAAAGGATCAACTACAATCAATCATGGCAACAACTCACCATCACTCGCTCCTCATTGCCATTAGTCCAGTCTCCCGGCAAGGAGCATGGCTCGCATATAATGGGAAATACATGGCCGGCTTGCGTTACATACTCCCACAGTGCTGGTTTCCTCCCAAAAAGTTGCAACAATGCGAACGGAAATCCATGCATAGAATTATTTCAAAATGCGGATACGCACGAACTACACCATCAGCGCTGCTGTTTGCACCCAGTGAATATGCAGGAGCTGGCTTTATGCACTGGCACACGATCCAAGGAGAAGGGCAGATCAAACACTTTCTCAAGCACTGGCGCACTGACACCCAGGTCTCTAAGATGCTGCGTATTTCGCTCGGGTGGGCCCAGTGGCAAGCAGGCACTGGGACCTCCATCCTTGAACATGTTCATACCTCATTACCACACCTAGAATGTCGATGGCTCCCATCACTCCGAGAATTTCTTGCAACAATTGATGCACATATCGATCTGGACCAAAAGTTCATCCCCGAATTGGAGCGATGGGGCGACCAACACATCATGGACATCGCTATCAATAGCGGGGCCTTCACCCCTTGCGAACTCAAGTACCTAAACTACTGTCGGTTGTATATTCATGTGGCCACCCTATCCGATCTTGTCAATGCCAATGGGACACACATGATGACCCATATGTATGAGTGCGAACGACCAGCATGGTTTCCCCCAGCGACAAATGTGATCATTCAGCAGCGACCGAGCCACTACCAAAGGCACTATCAATGGAAAAGGTTCTGCCGGATGCTTTGCACTGAAGACATGCAACTTGGACCACAATACAAACTCACACAGTGGCTGCCGACAAACATGAGCACACGCTTGCACCGTGAAGCGTACAGGGAAGACATGCAGAGCCAACGAGTATACATATGGAAGAATACTACCTACTGGCTCGCTCGAACTCATACCTACCTACCCATGCAAATGGAATTAGCAGAACCAACAGACTGGAAGCCAGGACGGGACGCAGTTCCGATTGACATTACGCAGTGGCACTCACCCAGACGATGCACGATATCAGAGGCAATTTGCCATCCAACACACCAGCTGATCTTGCCTCAACCAATCCCGGGAGATTTTGCCGAGTACCTTGTCACAATACCACAATGGGAACAAGAGCTGCTCCGACATATTCAATGGTTGCAGGAACCCTTCCACATAATGCACTACCTCCACAAAGGACGACGGCCAGGTGATAATGATCTCTTGGTGGTGTCCGATGGATCGTCCATCCCCCAAGGAACGATGAGCTACGGCGTAGTGATTGGCATGTCAAACGGCACAAAACTGGTTGAAGCCATGGGTCCCGCTTTTGGCGAGTCCTCCTCCCATCGTGCAGAATGTACCGGATGTTTAGCCGGCGCTCTCCTTATCCAACACATCTCAGAGTACACTAAGTTGGGATTCCCAGAGGGCATGGCGTTGAAAGTCTTGAGTGATAACCAAGGCATGATCCACAGTCTACAAGAACGGATCAAGTATACCATCCCGTATCCCAATTCCACCCTGACTTCTGACTGGGACCTTCTAGAAGAAATACATCACACCTATTCGACTTCATGGCATGGCAAATTCGAAATGGAATGGATTCGGGGTCACCAAGACCGCATAGCCCAGACAGATAGTCTACCAGTGGAGGCCCAGTACAACATTAGGGCCGATCATTTGGCGGGCGAATACACACTCATGATCGATGCAACCAGCAAAGACTTTACACCAATTATGTCAAAAACCAAATGTGTCCTATATATCAAGCAGCGGGCCCACCACAGTCAATACACAACTGCCATACGACGAGCTGCAGCGGAGCCGCCATATTTCCAATACTTACGCCAGCGACACGAATGGACACAGGAGACCATCGATGACATCGATTGGGATTCCTTCCGACAAGCCGCCCGGAACTATCAAAGTAGTGACGTACATCTCCTGAAACTCGTCCATGATAAACTCCCCACGAACTATCAGAAGTCCCGATATCACCCCTGGATCAAACCCCAGTGCCACTTCTGTCCACACCACGAGACATTCGAGCACTTATGTCTTAGCAATTGCAACCCCCGCTCAATAGAATATCGCCACAATCTTGTCAAAGCAATCACAGCGTACTTTCAGTTGACACCAACTCCAACAGTATTCCAAACCACATTTTTGGACGCAGTACAAATGTGGTTCTCGTCTCAGGATACTGATGAATGGCCCCAATGGAGTGGTCCAATATCACTCCTCAAGTGCCAACGAGACATTGGGTGGAAACAGATGTTTCGTGGCTTTCTATCTCGACGCTGGCGAAAATACCTAATATCCTGCATCCAAGACAGCAAGCATCATCAGAAGTACCAACACAAGTATGGGACAAGCGATAATAGCGGCTCCGACTCTCTGGACGACGATGTTTCTAACTATGGTGACGATGTCTCCGACTCCTCGGACGAAGACATCAACCAGGCTGACTACATTGCTCACTTTGACGTCATGTCAACACCATCCCCCAGTCAGAGCGCTATAACAGACCCAACCAAATATCTCTCAAAACTCATCCGTCTTATCTGGGCAGAAACACGCCAAATGTGGGAACACCATCTACAACACATTCATCATGATAGCCCAAATTCATCCCCCGACAAAAAACTGGAACTACAGAATCAAATACGAGCACTCCATACCCTCAGAAACAACACCCTGGCAGCACACCGTGATAGATATTTCTTTCCAGATGTGGACGAGTATGTCCAGCAAGCAACAAACATACAAATGCAGCGTTACGTCACTCGCTACCAGCCTGTCATCCTTAACAGCATCAGAAGAGCAACAAAACTAGCCACCACCGTACCACAGCTTCCCTCGTTTCCAGGCTTCTCACTGATCAATAATCACCAAGGACGGAATGTTCCCATGGTACAGGAGGAAATCCCGCATCGAAAACACACCAAAATACGCACAATGATCACCCAACGAATCACCAAATTCTTTACTCCAAAGGCCAAACCCCCAGCAACATGATGTCTTACATAAGATCCCGCACCATCCTCTCCCGTTACCCCTACCTCCCTCTCCTCCCCCCCCCTCTTTGCTGGGTGCCTTGTGCGCCTAGCCGTGGATTGGAACCACGACCCCAGACTGTAGATGTCCACCTCCAACCACGTAAAATAGATGTTATATTGTATTGTATAGTAGAGTACTAAGGTCTGAAATTGTAAATTTGAGCAATGGGGCATATATATCGGCTCAAATTTACTGTAAATTTGAGACGTGACTGCTCAATTTTCATTCACGAGACAGTGGAGGAGGGCAGC
>SWEM01000458.1:0-25494 GCA_019593585.1 Nitzschia palea | reverse complement strand
ACCCGTGCATGCTCTCAAGAAGTTCTAAGTGCCACCCGCACATGCGCGCAAACTATCCTAAGTGCCACCCGCACACGCTCGCAGCTTTCTTCTAAGTGCCACCCCCCACATGTGGAAACGACCTGCTAAAATACAATCTCACCGAAGAAGAAGCCGACCAAAGTGTCTTCACTGTGTTCAAGGGTACTTGTACCAATAAGCCTGTCACTACTAACAATACCATATCACTATTTTCAAAAATCCATCACCGAAATCAATGGACGACAATTCATTCATCACTGATTTTCCAACCTCTCTCACCGATTTACCCAACACCAGAAATCTACCGGCGTAGACAACAATGACAAAGACGGAAATGCAGGGACCACGTTGTGCTTTGTATAATAATAACCTGCCCATGGCCTGTCCTCACAATACAAAACAACATGACCTCAAACGAAAGACATTCCGGATCGCATCTCCCCACGCCGTCGACAAACTCCAGACTTGCCTTGATGAAATTTCGCGGCCATCCCAGTTTTTGACAAACAAATTCGACTTGATACTCTGCGGACTAGAAATCAATCCTCAAATACTTCCACTGTTGGTTCAAGTCTTGAACAACCCTGTACAAAACACATCCACCGCCACAGTGTTCAAATGGTATACGGTAACCATTTATGACTGCAAGTTTGCACAAGAACGACACCCTAGACGTGCGGGGGCCAAGGATTCCAGAGATTATTGTACTTCCGATGACATGCTTCGTCTAGGTGCAGCGCTGGCACATCAAAACTGGTTAACACTCCATGAATCACCTGAAATTCTTGAATGCTTGCTTGGCAATCTGCAACCGGAGATCAAGATGTTGTCTCTTTGTCAACAGGTATTGTCCAGCTCTGAATGTGAAAGATTGGGTGCCTTGATTCAACGGAGTTTTCTTCTCAGCTATCTTCATCTTGGTGTAAAGAATCTAGAGGACCCTCGGGCACTGGTGGAATCTTTGGCTAACACCATAAATTTACCAGAACTATCAATCCAAGCTGCGATTCACTCATGGCATAATGATGAATTGTCCAAGATGCTCGCCAAACAAAGTTGCAGGGACACGGTGCTGCGGATTGTGCAAAACCCACAAAGTCGATTAAAGAAGTTATGCTTGCCAGGCGTGGACCTCGAAGATCGCCATTTTATGGCAATTGTGGAGGCCTTACCCACTTCCAAGATAGAATCTCTCTATTTACTCAAAAACAAAATTCAATGTCCAAGTGTCCTGGCTTTTGCAGTGCAACTTCCCAGGATTAAGTGTTTGAAAGAAATCAACTTGTATCACAATCCTTGGTTACGTGGTGGGAAGGGGTATGAGAAATGCTGTGCTGCTTTGTTGCAGGGCATGCTGGAAAATTACTCTGTCGAAGGACTGATTACAGATGATGTCAGTCAACTGTCACGTCGCATTCGATTCTATTGCAACTTGAATCGAGCAGGACGACGAATCTTGGCTACACCTTGCAGTGTACCAGTAGGTCTATGGCCGTTTATATTGGAGCGAGTTGGGAAAGACAAGTACGGTGTCGGCTACTGGGCAGGTGACAAACGATTGACTATTGAACAGCGCAGGGGTGAATGGGCTGAGCGTCAGTACAGAGCTGAATCGATCTTTTTTTTTTGCAAAGCAGTCCGGTTTTATCATGTATATTCTCCTCGATGCTCCCAAAGCATAGCCCAATGAAGAAAAGAAAAATCATGGTTTAGATATTGCCACCAACCATTGGGCAACCGGTGGCCCCACAGCACGAAAGTCAGGAAGGTGAGCATGTACCCAAAGCACCCATGTACCATTCACCATTATTTGTATCCAACGAGGACGAGATGATGACGCCAACAAGGGACAAACTCTGGCACAGTGTAATCGTTCATGGCGGATGAGCTTCCCTTTATGTCTTTTTCTTTCCCCCCACCCACTTGAATCCATCGCTTCTTACCTTGATGGACGATGAATGACGATTAACATCGTCATCAAGTCAAGTCCCCATTTCTCTTGTTTCATCCCGGTAGTCGGCAAGAATCGAAAACTGAAACTACCGTACAAAATACTATCTAGGAAAAGTTGCTTCTACCTCTACCGTTAAATGTTGCTACTGACTCACTGATTGTGAATAATGGCCGAGCAACCCTTGCTGTGATTTTCACAGTGACCATCATCAAGATCAAGAGTCCGGGATGCGGTATCGGTCGTGATACTTGATCATTTTGACGAAATGACCTTTTCTCTTCAGCACTTTTGGAGCCTGCCTTTCCGTGTTGTCTTGCTGGGGATTTCGAGGCCCGTGGTTGTTGTTTGTGCTCAATTATGTGTCATCGGAGTAGACGGTAGATTCATTGGAAACTACAGGATAACTTCCCCGCCTACTCCTCGACTGTTTGGAGTGTTTGTAGGAGCGATCCGGTGATGATGTATGAAAGTTAAAGATCCACCAATATCCGGCCTTGTTCGAGGAGGCAAGCTAGCGAGCACAGCATGCTGCATGCAGAGGATCAAGTCGACTTGCATTAGAGGAACAGACCAGTAAAAATCAAACAAACAAAAGGGACATTGGCATTCGGAGCTAGATAGGATTGATTTGTTTCGCCTTCGCCTGAGGATCCCGTTCAATGAAATGCAAATTGTCTAGTAGGATTTGGATTTCCCGTGGCGCCGGCTTTGGTGTCTTGACTATTTGAATGAAATTCATCTTGTTTGCAAAAGTTAGACATTGACAACGCTAGAACCATGGCACTTAGTATGGAGAGATTGAGAATGCAGGGATGAACATACATCAGGGAACATGTCATAGTTTTGCTCATGAATTGTTGTGAGCTTTGCGAGTGCATGATGATTCGTACCAGGTATGGACTCGGCTACTGATTTGGTGCTCCCGTTGGAGTAGAACGACTTGCAGTGGACCCACGTAGGAAAACCCTTTGACCTTGTTTGTCATAGGGTTCGCCAATCGCCGCACTCCTCTCACTCGTCGTTTCGCATCAGCTATTTCCTTCAACGCCAGTACCTACTGGTGGCAGCTGCCGATCCATGGCCTCTGATGGCAAAGGCAAGTAGAAATTGTTCTATTATAGAGTAATATTCATTACATGTACTGTAGAGAGGACTACACGGCGAGAAAATTTGGCACTGTGAGTCAAAATCGAATAGGGTCAAAATTGCCTATTATACAGCTATCATGCTTGATTTACCCTGAGATTCGTTCCATCTCTGGAGAATCCGAAAGGTCGGTTTGAGAGCCACTTCGAGAAAGAGTCGTTTCATCCAGATCATCTTCAGGTACAATCACGGGAGGCAACGACGGAAAGCGGACACCAGGCACCGGTGGAACCTCTTCAGGAAACGATTCTTCATCTTCTTGTTCACTGTAGGTGTCGTCATTATCCTCCTCGTTATCCACTCCAGCTAGCATAGCCTCCAATTCGGCGATACTATTCTGCCACTTGGCCACTTCGGATTCAATGGCCAGGGCAGTTTCAATAGCCTGTTGGCGTTCTTTATGCTTAAGCTCCTCGAGTGCAGCTGACTCTTCCTCGTTTTGTCGGCCTACTTGTCTCCAAAGGGATTTCATCGCCTCAAAGCTTTCCCGTAGTCCGTGTGGGAGATTTCGACCATGATGGGCGTCGGTATCCCCAAAATCTTCGCCTCCATTGGTCTCCTTCGGACCTTCATTTCTCGCCATATCCCCCGGCTGGGACGTATCGTCTTCCTCTAGTAAAGGTACGATTAGTTGCATGCCCGTCATGCACTCTCTGTCGCTTTTGGTTTTTATCGCACGTACAACAACTGAGTTGACTTGGATGGTGTAGGAAAGACCAGCCAATTAGTGCAAGAAAGAATCACGTTAGAAGATCGGACTACTTGACTACATAAGAAAAACAGATTACAGACTGAACACTTGGTAGTCAGTCGAGTAGAGTAGACGTCTTTTATAGGATACGACGTCCAGCCGATGATCCAACATCCAACAGTCCCATCAAATGTGTTGCTTGGATGAACAGCTTCGACTCCATGGCCAGTACGTCCTACTTCAACGTCGTCACCCGTGGATAGATCTTCTCGTAAATCCGGGTCTTGCCAGCTATATCCAATCACAAGATCTCACACGTGTCGAAGGTCGAGACGAAAGCGAACTTAACCGACGATTTAACGCTCACCTGTCTTGCACCTGGTGTTCGTCCGATCAAACCACGATGTCACGAAAATCCCCGTTTTCTTTACTGTCGATGAGGATGATAAAAAGAATGGACTTTTTGCAACGGCAACGCAAACGCAACTTATCTCCAATTTCGGAGGCGCGATCTGGCCGTAAGTGCAAAAAGGACCTTTTTGTCAACGACAAAGACAAGGTTCCAACAACAGCACTGTGTTGTTGACTTTTTGAAAGGGAGATGTGGGGATTCGACGAATACTCCGGCATTCAAAGGATCCAGTTAAAAAACCGCGCGGCAGTCCAAACGGGGCACCAATTTCTCATCACGTCATCATTTACCTGTACCTGGTACCAGGTAAATTCTACTTGGTTCGCACCTATACCGAAGTACCGATGGCAACGCTGACGTACGAGCGTTCCTTTGTTCCTTCACCCACATAGAGTCCCTTGGTATGGAAATAGTCATGTCAAGATACGAATCATAGGTAAGAATAGCATCATACCATTGACAGGTCGTGTCACTATCCGTGTCACACAAAAATACTTGTCGCGCGCGAAAAGACCCATCTGCCATGTCGAGCGGAGAGAAGACATCATCAAGCTGTCATTCTTTTTCTGAGAGATGAGAACAATTCTTTCAAACAGGAGTCAACAACGACAAGACCAAAAAGAAAAAAGCTTTTTTTGAAGGCATTTTATTTCCAACAATGTACGCAGCCCAGAAATCAATCCATCTCAAGCCATGCTGCAGGTCCTTTGCAACTATGACATCATGCGTCGTCGACCGTTCCATGTCAACACACCGAGAACAAAAACCTTGGGTCCATGACTCGATCCGAAATTCATTGATGATTGACTTTAATATCTTGACAGGGAATCGGAGAGGGTCGGATCGATCATTGCAATATTTTCGCAATTTCAGTACAGCTTCGGTTACTAGTCACCAAGCCGATGTGATACCATTTGTTCTTGCGGATATTGGAGAGGGAATCGCAGAAGTGGAATTACTTCAATGGTTTGTGCATGAAGGCGATCACGTTCATCAATTTGACCGGATCTGCGAAGTTCAGAGCGACAAGGCTACGGTGGAAATCACAAGTCGGTACGATGGACGCATCACAAGTTTGCAGCATGAAAAAGGCGACATGGTCAAGGTCGGCACTCCATTATTGTTCCTGGAATCGAACGGGGACAACCATGTTTCCAACTTGCATACTAATTCTACTCACGCTCAGCATACGGAGGAACATGAGAGGCTCAGAATTCCTTCGATTGGTTCTCAGTATCATTTGTCGACTGATCGCCAAGATGACGGAGATGGTGATGGAAGTGGGGTTGATCAAGTTGAAAGGCAAAATGTCGCAGATGAGAGTCATGGGGGACCTCGCTCGACTTTTCCGTCGAAAGTGTTGACGACCCCAGCCATTAGGAAGCTTGCGATGGAGTACTCTATCGATCTGTCTTCCATCATTGGTACTGGTCCGAATGGACGTGTTCTAAAGGGCGATGTCCTCACGGTGCTGAAGGAACGAGGCTTGGTCTCTCCCAAAGACGAGCAACCAGCAGCTCTGATGTCAGATGAACGAATGACATCTTCCGCTAACGTGGCTTCCGCAGATTCGACAAAGGAAAAAACATCCTCCGTTTCCGATTCTGTGATTACGAGCGTTGACCAAATTGTTTTGCCGCTCCAGCAGGACACTTCTATGGAGATTCGTGGCTACAATCGACTCATGGTTCAAAGTATGACTGCCTCGCTCCAAATTCCTCACATGGTCTACGCTGACGAAATCAATGTCACAGGTCTTCGTACCCAATACAAAGCCACCTTGCCCTTTCTCCCCTACTGCATCAAAGCCACGAGTATGGCACTCACCAAGTATCCTCTTCTCAATGCTTCCTTTGACGCTGAGGCCAATCGAATCATGCTTTGGGCAGATCACAACATTGGCATTGCCATGGATACACCACGAGGATTGATTGTTCCTGTCATTAAGCAAGTTCAGAATAAGTCAATGGCCGACATTGTGTCTGAACTACAACGTCTAAAGCAGTGCGCCAGGGACAGTTCCGTCCCACCAGGCGATCTCAAAGGTGCAACCTTTACCCTGAGCAATATTGGAGCTATTGGAGGTGGGGGGACCTACATGTCTCCAATTGTTACTAGCCCACAAGTGGCCATTGGTGCCTTGGGTAAAGTTCAACGAGTGCCACGATTTGTGAATGAAAACTCAACAGAAGTGCAGGAGACCCACATTGTCAACGTCTCCTGGGGAGGTGACCATCGTGTGGTTGATGGAGCAACCATGGCCAGATTTCACACGCAGTGGAAAAAATACTTGGAGGATCCGATTTTCTTGGTCCAGGAAATGAAATAGTCGTAAAGAAAAAGGTAACGCTACAAAAATAATAATGTACATCTTTTGCGACATTTATGGATATCAAATGCATTCATCCTCTGGATCTCTTGAAAGTCACCTCTTTTGTCTTTTTATCCCGTCTGTTGATACAGAGTATGGTTTCGAACAAGGCCAGTCATTGCTTCGATTGTTTTGGCGTGGCGGCTTCCTAGCGTAGACTGATACAAGGAAAGCGATGTAGCCCACTCTGTTCGAGCGAGGCTTGGTTTCGCATGCTGTTCTAGTACCCTTGCCATTTTGCGTCGAATCTCCGCTTGTTCCAAAGCCGTGTGGCCGGCTTGGGGTTCGTCCTGAAGTCTGTAATACTCCAGGAGGCTCTGTTGGTATTCGTTGATGGCAAGGTCAAATTCTGCTGCGGCGTGGAAAAAATCTCCTTCCTTTTCATGGACGATTGCTTGATGAAGGATAGACATGGTTTGGTGGATTTCGAGCGCCTTGCAGCGCTTACTCGTGAGAATGTTTTCAAGCATATATTGTGACGCGTGGGTAAGTACATGACCGGATCCGAGTTTCAAACTACTAATCCGCCATGCTTGTCGAAACTCGGACAGTGCCTTGTCATTTTCTCGCAGCCCGTGCAGGATAGTACCTTTGGCATAATGCCATTGGGCCTCCATTTCCTCGTGACACCACGCTCCATTCGCTTCTTGAATTTGTCTCGACTTTTCGACTTCAATCAGGGCCGACTCACACAGCTGATGGCTGCAAAGATTACAACCCTTGTCAAACCTTGCTTGAGCTAGTTGAAGCTGTTGAGCGGTGCTTGTCACTTGATCCAAGGCCACTTTCTTTCCAAGCTTCGTCCATAAGTAGCAAAAAAGTTGTTCGGCCAAGAGCATCTTTTGCTCATCCGAAAGGTTGGGTGCGATCTGTTGCCCCCAATAAACCTCTGCATCTCGTGGTTGCTGCAGGACGCCCAAATACCATTCCTTCTTGGGCTGGAATAGTTGCTTCATGTTTGCTCTACTGAAGAATTTCATGGCAATTGGTCGCAAGCAAAAGGTATTGCTGAAATAATAAGAAGAATGGTTTTGTGGGCTACCGGTAGAACTTGGCCATGCCATCCATCACCTTTGAATTTACATTTACTGTTACAACGAACATCATGTGTTCAACGATCAACACTGTTGGCGGGTCCGAACCAGGAGACACGGGGAAAAGCAATTTTGAACTTTCCGGTAGACTCGCAAGAAATTTCTGGGTCACGTGTGGGAAAGTGGGCAGTACCAAGTAATAACAGCTCGTGCAATACTGTTCTCGAGGCCAAAAGAGCCGAGTAGCATTTTATTGTCAAGCTCTTCCACAAAAACAACTAGAGGCAAAAAAGTCAAATGGAACCTCACGCCATGGAAAAGTAATTCTTTCAGCATTGGATCATTTCACGGTGACAATGATGTTGCCATTTGCTGCGAATTCCGGTGCTTGAAATCATTGTCTGCGATCGAAAAAGTCAATTTCTCGGCAAGAGACGTGGCTAGAAATAGAACACGGTCTGATTTACGACGCACATACACGAGACCACATAAATCACATTTCCCTATGCGCTGCATCGGCAACAAGGGAACTGAAACAAGTTGACATTTCAGGTCGGTTCAACCTTACGCAGGACGAGTATCGTGAATAATTCTACGCTTCATCAGTTCATGAATCAACGTAGATAGAGACTATTATTATTGCACTTACACTTACAGTTAGTCATTATCTACAGAGAGTTGGGATCGTGGGCGGCACGATGCATCTCATGGTGGTCGACATCCTTTTGATTTGACATCAAGTTGTTTGGTTTTGATTGGGTGAAATTTGATGGTCGCCTTTGCGCTGCGCAGCAAACGTGACAGCAGCCGGGAAACCCACCGAACTTGATTGGAGAAGAAAAGATGGACCTTTAAATCTAAAAATGTAGCAAGAAGTTCTGCGAAGTTCTGCTTGGGGGCAGACTTCGCCGGCTATTGTGTGCCATCAACTCGAAGTTTAGACTCTCGCGATCTTTCCCGTTGGACTTTCCCCACAGAACACAATTTGACGCCTTGGCATTGCCTGCCGTGAATTCTTCCAAAGCATTTGTTCTGCTGGATGCCCAACTCCCCGTCTTCCTGTCCAAGTGAACAGGAAGCAACCCAATCTTCTAACTCAAGCTCCTCTCCTCCTCTCTCTCCGCAAGCAAGGACCTGGGAAAGGGAAGTTGACCCGAACGCCATGCTGGTTGTCGCCATGATGGCAAGCGGCACTGACAGAACACGATTGGTGACATCGCGTTCTCGTGACGACGGACAGTCTGATACTGGTGAGTCGAATTCATGACTCAATGCTTTTCGTAGAAAGTGTACTGCAAAATGTGTAGAACATGGGACCATTTTTCCTGACCACGTCGATTCTGCTTATTCAGAACACAAAAATGACATCATCTCACAGTCAAACAACACTGCGACTTCAAACGGAGCTGTTGGAAAGAAATCAGTTAACGTGGTCTTGTTGCCACCATCCAATCCCCCAGGGCAATTGAACTTAGGATTGAGTTCGACAGAGGCGGATGAATCAGCACTGGGTGACTCGAGTTCTGTGTCACGACAAGACCAGCGCTCCACTGAAGCAACTCCACCAACTTCAAGAACAATTCAACGAAACCATCATCAACTTTCTGCAGAGTTAGTGCAAGCATCCATCCACGCGGCTTTAGCGTCAATGCGAGGGAATCAATCTGAATTATTAGAGACAAGTGATTCTGAAAGGGAGACCGGTGACGAAGAATCTGCTTCCAAAATGCATTTAAACACAAATGTGTCCTCGAAGAAACCGCGTCGGAAACGTACTCCTCAAGCGAAAGCAGGACAAACATCCGGACGATGGACCCAGCAAGAACATCAAGCATTCCTCGCAGGTCTCAGAGAATGTGGACGAGAATGGAAGAAAGTTGCAATGCGTATTCCGACGAGAACGTCGGCGCAAATAAGGTCTCACGCTCAGAAATATTTCTCCAAAATTCAGCGCGATCATGAGAATTCGTTTCTGCCCGAATCTGCTGCTGCGGGATGCACAACAGCGACAGTTTCTTCCACTGACAATCAATCATTGGCTCCAAATGTTCAGAGGAATGTTGAACGAATATTGGCGAATCCAGTGGCTGTTCAGCAAGAGGTTGAACATACTTTGGAGGCACTACGAGAACGATACAGACAACTTCAGCTTCGCCTGGAGCAGCGTCAACGACAGAGAACCGCACGGCGCGATTTGTCACGTGATACGAATTATCGCCATTGCGTTCCAAATGACGAATCTGAATTGAGTAACGTGATTCCCTCCAGGAAACGAAACTTGACTGATGCTGAAGTGAGACCTCGCATTGCTAGTTCTCCGTCGAACAGCCACGATGATCAGTCGTCTGTCAGCTCTAATGTTTCAGCTTCTGTTGCCTCCATGGGCCATGATGAACTTATTGCCCTACATGTTCTACAAGGTGCACTGCCAAGAGGTGATTCTAGCCATGAGCTGGAAAGGATGGTTGTACGTTCTTTGAACTCATCGGATGTATCAGTGGACTCTTCGTCTGCTGCAGCTCCGCATCATGACGATCAAGCAATGCAACACGCAGATGACTGCAGTGATTGCTCACAAGGAATACACGATGAGGTGCCCATCACCAAAAGGCCCAAATCAGACTGAATGGTCGATGCCTTTCTTGAAAATTACTGAGCAGGTGGAGATTTCCAAAAACAGCATTCCCACATTTTTACTGACCACCCATCTTCGCTCAATTCCCAGAGTACTCAACCCAATAATAGAGAGCGCAAGGAATGACAATCTTGACTGTCATAGTAATCTGCGGATCGATGTATCCGAACGACAAACACACAGCAGACTAGAATGGAGTACAATTTTGGTTTAAGCTAAACGTCTGCTTTTGAGAAAAATATTTTCCTTGGCCACTTCTGTCGTTGTTCAACGGGCCCTTCTGTTTCTATAGATTACTACGGTATCTTGCATCCATAGTGTAGTTGGGTGAGGCCTTGGTTCAAAATGTTACGATGATTGTAAATAGATGCTTTCTACCTGGCCGATTCTGTGAACCAGTGAAACTGTTGCGATGATAGAAAGTCATCTTAGGTGCCGACAAGAAACTTCTTCTCTCTCGACGTACTACTGTAATAACCAAGGTTGGCGAATTCAAGTAGAAACCTTTTGGATGAGTTATTCCATTATCACCAGTACAAGTAGTGTCGATCGATAGAACTGCAAGCCTGTGTCGCACACGGATTGCTCCACGTATCTGGGCGTGATTTATAGGGCACGTCATAAATGTGCAGGCCCATCCATTAAGCATATCGCGTAAAGTCATAAAGCTGCTGGGAGTGTCGTTGGGACTAAACAACTCATTGGGCCTATGTTGTTTCGAGAGTACTGTTACAAGGACAACTTACACTTCAAGAAACTTCCATCGTTCGTCCAATCGCTGAGTATCCTTCGTGCGTAACGAGGCGCTACTCCAACAATTCAATGAACTTCTTGAAACTCAGTCAGATTTTGTATTTAAGGGCGCCAGAAAGTGGAAGAAGTCATTTGGGCGTTTAGAAACCCCGAAGGCATTCTCTCCACAAACCTTGCATCCTTCATGCAATATATATGCAATCTGGCACCACAAAATTTTTCCAACCTGCCACAAACAACAAAAGCACTTTTGACCCTCCCATACGGTACATTATAAAGCGATTCTTCCAGATATAGCATTTGTCTCATTTCAACCAATCCATGAACAAGTGCACCATGAAGCATCACTCGTCCCAATGCGTTGCCGATCCATTATCTTGGACCTGCCCAATTCAATTGAACAATCACGCCTCTAGTCTGCTGGAAAATGGCGACTACAGCGGAGCATGCGTTACATTATGTCGAGCCTTGCACATCACTCGAAGATCCAAAGGCTCAACTGAGCATTCATCTTCATATATGTTGATGAAATCTTGTGGCACGACCACAAGTCAAGATGTGCAAGAAAGTGAGTGCCAAGGTCCATCACAGCCTCTTCACGTTTCAGGCCACCCAACACGGAAAACACCTCAAGGCAAGCAAGTTAACATCGGCATGCCTTTGGCGTCTCATGAAAGACACGAACAAGAAGAAGAGGATGCAATGGATTTCATCTTCCGAACGCCACTTCGATTATCGCACGATAGGTGTTCCATTTCAAAGGTTGCCATGACTTCAGCGATACTATATAACATCGGCCTTGCGCAATCCTTGATGGCCATAGAATCCAAGCTTGAGCCTTCAACAAGCCGTCTGATTGGAGCACTTCATATGTACGAGATTGTTTACGCATTACAAGAAGTTGACTGCTCAACCGAAGACCAACTGCCATGCCTTCACCTGTTGGGACTCATAAACAATTGCGCGCACCTGCATCGACTTTTGAAAAGCCCCAAGAAAGCCGATCGATTGATGCACCATCTGTTAGCGCTGCTGATGCTTCTTGTGGTCGAAGGGGAAGAAGAAACCACCGGATTGGAGTTTTTTATAGCCGCCACTTCCCATTTAGTCCTTCAACCAAATTGCGTGGCTCGTGCCGCTTGAAGGGAGGGACTATTCCCTTGAAATAAAACCTAGATTAAAACTACCGTTAGATCCTTATGGAACATAAGAGTCTCACTGTCAGTACAAGGGAACCAAACCGGTGAAGCATATCAGAGGTCACAATCCCTTGAGTTGATCGTTCTCATCGGATCGAATCTCACTACCGGTAGCAGTCGTGCACGTCGAATCTCGACTAAAACTGTAGTACTGGTAAGGAATAGAATCAACGCCTATGTATACCGGTACCAGGTACCTCTATTTTACTGCTACCGGTAGTCGTGGACGTCGAATCGAATCAGGAAATCGACCGGTACTGACGTGAGTGAGTCACGCGGAGCTGGATACGATCTCTATGGGTTCATTTTTCCACCTAGACAACGAACATTTCCTTCCTAGCCACAATGTCATTGTTGCATGTTGGCTCTTAAATTCCACATCGGTGTCAGTTTGTGTAATTTACTGTTAGGATTGGTCCAAATGAACCAGTTTCCCATTACATGTTAAATAGAGACTTGTCTTATTCGATATCGTATACTAGTTACCTCTCTCAGCCACAAACTCTCCTTCGCTAGTTTTGGACTGCTATTGAGCAATTCCTGTTTCAGGGCAATTGAGATGCAGTCTACGTCTTGAAACGTTGACAATCGGGAGAGGTATCAAGGACTCCATACACGTCGAGCTTGTCTGCCAATTTTTCAAACCAAGGAAGTCACTTCCCCTGCTTGCCTGCCTGTCTGGTTTCCACCATGCGACGTATGCTGCAAACCAGGATATTGCCTAATGAATGTTGAGATGCTATCAAGGATGTGGATTCATCTTGTACAACAATCATCAAAGCATCGCAAATTTCATCCATGGAATCTTCATTTCCTTGTCCAATATGCTTGTTGTACATGACAACAACACCCGAAACGTGAAAAGCTGTTGGTCACACAATCATCCTTGGATTATCAACCTTGGGGCGGTCCTTGATATGCTATTGAAACCTAGTTCACAATTTGACTCTGTTTTACCCAAATTACATTTAGTTCACCATTATTTTATGAATTGGCACCATGTACTGTCGAACCAAGCTTCGATCCACATTTTCTAACCAATAAGTGCCACTTGCCATCTGAATGCAGGAAGCAGTCTAGTTGCCTTCTCTTGTTGAAAAGCCTGGCATCATGACACCATACCATGGTGTTGGGTTGCTGTTGGTTACAATTGCATCCATAGAACGCTACAGCTGATCCAAGAGTTGTTCAATGCACGAATCATCTGCCGAAACTGTTGAGTTTCGAGGTTCCAATGTGACTGATTTGTTGCTGGCTTCGTTCTGGGTCAATTCATTCTGTTCCCGCAAAAGTTCTTGTAACATTTTGATCTGGTCATTTGCACGCTGGATTTGCCTTTGAGCGTTCGCCTCACTTTCTTCTAATCGACCGACTTGCATCAAGAGCTCCTTTTCTCGAAATTTGGCTAGACGTAGGTCAGACAATTCCTCTTCCGTCACCGCAGGTCCTGCACGACTAGGCCTGGTAGTAGAATATTCGTTAGGTGTTGCAATATCCTCGGGGATGCTAGTGGAAACGGATGGACCATCACGCCTCGTCTCTTCTGCTGCCAAAGTTCTATCAGTTGGTTGGATTACTTGAGAGGATGCAGAGATCTTGTCAACAAATCCACCAAAGGGGTCCATAGGTGGTGCCGTCGTATTTGGCAAATCTCCTTCCATCCGGGCGATTCGGGACTGCAAGCTCTCAATGGTTCGATCTTTCAAATTCGATTGATGCATCCATTCCTTTTGTCGATTTTCCAACTGGTTCTTGAGGCGGACATTTTCTGCCTCGAGGGACTCGATGCGAGTCACGTACTCGGCTCGAATGGCCTCTCGGGATACCATTTTTTCGTCTTGTTTTTGTTGTAACGTTTGAACTTGATCCTTCCATTTCGTTGTCTCTTGCTTCCAATAGTCCATTTGATGGGCATGCCACGTCTGATGCGTAGCGTGCTGTTCTTTAGATTCCTTGAGAGCAGCTTCGAGCTCCTTGACTTTGGATTGAAGGCCATAGGCTTCCGATTGTCCTCTCTGAAGGTGAGCATTTTCCATTAACAATTCTTGGATTCGTTCTTCTAATTGTGCTTGATGATTATGCAATACTGCCACAAACCTGCGACTAATGGGGCGAGAATTAGACGAAGAAGACGAGGCAGAAGATGGATGATGCTCCTCTTCCTCTCCCGTGGGTAATACCGCTCGTAATTGTTCTTCCAGCCATGCCACGTGACGTTCACTTTCTTGTAGTCGGGCCGTACATTCTCGTGCTTCTTGTTCCAAAATATCTTGAATCCGTTTGGCATTGGCCGTGGACTGGGCGTGTCGATCCTTCCAGGCTTGTAATTCAGCCGCGAGAGAGTCCATGTCCAATTCTTCCTGATTGTCACCCACCAACACCAAAGAAGTTTTCTTTTTCTTTTCCAGTTTGGCTTCCTCTTCGGCAACCTTTAACAAGGCAACCTTGAGTTCTTCCATTTCTTGTTCCAGAATCGAATTCGAAGCTTGTTCGGCCTGACGTTGTGTCTGAAAGACTTCTTGTTGATGTTTGTGTTGGGCATCATACAATTGATCCAACCAACTGGCATTGGTATAGGCCAATTGATCACGCGCGCCGTATAATTTAGCCTCCAAATGCGAACAGTGACGTTGATATTGCTTGAGTTGTAATTGCAACCATTTATTTTCTTGCCGTATCCGATTTTGGTTGGGCAAAAGACTCCCCGAACTATCTTTGGAATGCATCGTTTCCATCATGTGTTGATGAGTATTGCTGCCTGAACCGACACTGGAAGTGGAAAATCGTCGTTGTTGGGGACGAAATCGTGATTCTTCGGATTCTCCACCAAAGGAAGATTCTTCCTTGGTATCCTCCAAACCATTATTGGAATTGAAGGAATTTTGCAATTCATCAATTTGTCCAAAATAGGTATACTCTTGCTGTTGCTGCTGTTGCTGTTGTATTGGTCGATAGGAAGAGTCTGTTTGGAGCGACATTCGTCGATGCATGTGATTGTGCTGTTGTATAGAATCCGAGGATCCAGGATACATCATGGAATCTTCTACCGTTGCTCCGGCAATACTCGCTCGACGCATCGAAGCCATGCTACTTCGTCGTCGACGAGTCGCCGCATTGGATTGGTAATTAAAAGCAGAAGCAGCAGTATTGCTGGTCGCATAGGCTGATTCGGGAACGGTCAAATAATCCGCAGTCCCCGAGTGACGCGACGAAAAGACCGGTTGACTATAACGACGTTGGGCCCCACTCTTCTTTTTTTAACTACTACTACTCTCCGATGGTGTTGGAGCCTTGAGGCTTTTGGAGAGAAAGTATTTGTGAATAATAAAACCCATGATTTGGCGATTTTATTCACTCAGATGATGGATAGTAACACCCAATGGGAATTTTTTAGAGCAGTACGAGAAGGATGACTTTGATGTTGGCGTTCTTCGACAAGAGAGAGAGAGAGAGATAAACTGAAAGCAAGGAGAGAAACCAACCTGTCAATCGTCCTTCTACAGGGAGAAGCGTGTTATAGTGCTTGAGTGGTTGCAAAAAGGGCCTTCACTGTCAGGTAAAGAAGGGTGCGCTTTGCAGTCACTTCTTTTGTGGCAAACCGTGTGGTGTTGGATGCATACGCCCGAAAAGCCCTTGGATACACTCCTGTCAGCTGGTGTGACCGTCGAGTGGTTCAACGGCCGATCGTTTCCCTACTCTATCTGGGGCAATAGTACATCACGACATTTCGGTTCGAAACAAGTCATGCTTCCACAACAAAAGCGCCCGGACAGAACACACTGTAGGGCCAGTACCGATGAATACACGAAATCACAGCAGTGAATCACATCGGTGACAAAATGACTTCACAGGAAAAGAATAAGTATTCTACTGTATCATAGCGATAGGTAATATATACCTTACTCTGTGCCGCCTGTACGCCCTACGTTCCCCACCTTTGAATGGGCGCAATTTGACCATGATGATGGAATCACACAACACAGTGGGCTACCAGTCTTAGTATTACAATATACCAGGTACAAGCACTTTTTGGGTCGGGGCTTCGACGCACAAAGAGTCGTAACAGTAGTGAGTGAGCACTTTACTCCAAAACGGTCATGCCAGAACAGTCCGACCAGACCATGGCCCCCAGCAAGTGGTGGATCGAATGGGCTCGCGACATAGTCAAGGATGTAGTCACTTTAGATGACGATGAAAAAGACTATACATTTACCCACAAATGTAACCGACTATTCTTTCAGAAAAAGATGGACAAAGAAATGTACTTTCAATGTTGCTGTCTGGCATGGATTGTTCAATGCTTTGATCGTGGTACCACTGCTCAGGAATTGTGGGAGGCAACTCGACAAGCCATGCACATGGCGGGAAACGATGACTCGTCCATGTCGGGATGGATCCTTCCCAATCTGTCCGTCGACAAGAACGATATTTCCCATTTCTTGGGTACTGCAGCAACAACAACAACGACCGAAGAGTATTCGGAGGAACATTACCTCCAATTGTTGCTACGATTCTGGAAACGATTTTACCAAGCATGTGAAGAGTCCTCACACCTTCCAACACGACCAACCAAACGGCAAAGGACCCATTATCACTATTCCTATGCCTATTCGTCGTCAGGATCTTCTTCATTTTCTAACAATTCCTTGGATGATCTTATGAAGGGATCGTATAAGCTTGCTTCTCTTATTGTTTGGGCCAATGTGCATCTCATCTATAGCATGGAATCATGGCAAGATTTGCATGACATGGTACACGGCCTTCCCCTCATCTTCAAAACCTTGACGTCCGATGACGTGCAAGCGGCATTGGCGGTGGTAGGAATGCAATACCTCGTCCAAGGTCGGAACATTCCCGGATTGTCCCCTCGTCTACTCCTAGACACGTACTTGACTCGAGCAGGGTAGGTCCTACTACTTTCTTGCTGCAAGTTGGCCTTTGCTGTTGTTGCTTGATTTCTCCTACTCACGCCTCTTTGTTTCATTGTTGGATTGTTCTTCTTGCTCGGTACACAGGGAGTCTTGCCTTTCTTTACTCAAAGAAAGACTTGGCCTCGATTACTATACGCTCCGTGCTGCCATATGCGATCACTTGTTGGAACCAGTCTATTCTCCTCCCAACGACTTTTTCACGACTGAACAAGAAACTCAAACCACCATTCATGTTTGTGCTATTTTTCTGAATCGGGAACAACCCTCCACTTTTCTTCAACACATTCAAAAACCAATGACGGGGGAAACCACCAGGGACACGATTGGTTCTGTTCCAGCACATGTTCAAAGTCCTCGATATCCCCTCATTACTCATTTGAGTGTCTGGCTCTTGGACAATGATTTTTCCCGGGCCATTGAATTGGCTCGTCTCATGGATACCCATCCCCACATCGATGGCCTTTGGAAAGATGAAGCCTATTTAATGATCTGGCAACATTTATTACGGCAAGGACAAGTATTTTTGGATGGAAACTTTAGCGAAACGATCCAATACATGGACAAACGAGAACTTCTCTATAATGGCATTGTCAATGGGATTGGCCCGTATGGATGTGGAAGTATGATGGATTTTTATCAAGCCTTGGCACAAAAGGTTTGGGATCATCCACAAGCCACACCCCCGGAAAAGTCCTATGTCCTACTGGCCTGTCAACAAACCTTGTTGCGTCTCTGGATTAAATGTCGCGGATTAGGCAATGACACGATTGTCGAATTTGTACAAAAAACCAAATGGCCCGTGGCGGTACAAGAAATCAAAGGCATCCCATCCACGGATATTCAACTTTGGGCTGCCAAATTCTTGTCCCAACGGAATCCAATACCCGAATCGTTATTATTGCCAAAGGAACAAGATGAGGATGATGATCGTAATGGTCGTGGTTATGGTGTCCTTGATCTCACTCGATTAGTAGAAGAGGATACAGTCCCCAGCACTACCAATGAAGTTCATCCCGAAGAAGAATTGCAGCCTCGGGAGTTACTTCTGACTGAATCCTTACCAGCCAAGCCACAAGATCAAGCCTTAGAGGTGGCTGAGGAGGAGGACGACGAGGAAATAGAAGTCGTCAACGTAGATGAAGATGACGAAGCAGTCGAAGATGATGTTGTTGATGACCAGAACGATGACGAATATGTGGAAGAAGAAGAAATGGACGAGGATGAGGAAGTTGTGGTTGAAGAAGAGTTTCAACAATACGAGGAAGAGGCCAATCAAGACGATGAAGAAGAGATTGAGATTCAGGAGAATGACAAAGACGTTCAGGTTCTGGATAATGATAATTCTGATGTGACTGGCCAAGAAGACCATGACGACTCGACCGCAGAAATGGATAGCAATGACCACTACGAATATGAAGAGGAGGAGGAGGAAGACGACTCTCCTCAACCGCACCGTGGTCGCCCTGAACAGGGCAATAACAACCGTCCGTACCCTTCCAGTGATGACGACGACGATGATCAAGAGAAAAAACCACCTGCCAGACCACAAATCCCAATGCGAATGGAGAGAAGATTTATGGACGATTTAGAAGGCCATGAACCCGATGATGATGGCTCGTCTGATGAGGACGTGGTAGAAGCTGCAGATGATTTTTCGTCGGATGGAAATGATGATGATGATGGCGACGATGATGATGATGACAATCAGGGTGGTGACAACGAGGCTGTATTTATTCCGGATTCGGAAGAAGAAGAAGAACAAAACAAACCCGTTCGACACCGTATCGCAAACTATGGTGACATTCGACGCGATGGGCTTGACAACTCGGATGAACGCAGCTCTGGTGTGGAACAATATCCAAACTCGGATGGTGATGATAGTGATGGGCAAGACGGCGACCAAGTCAGAGAACGACCACATCGCATTAGGCAAGGCGATGTTGATGGATACAGCTCCAATGCGTCGGAAGAAGAAGTTGTTGTCGGGGATGCTGGTGTTTATCAAGCTGTACCCGTTATCCGAGGAAGAGAGGTCGTTGATCGTGAAGAACACAGCAGTGACGAAGAGGCATTCAATCAACAAAATAGAGCAGCTGCTGCCCAAGCTGCAGATCTTGTCAATGAGCCCATTGAAATTATTGAATGCAGTGATGATGATGACGACGACGATGAGGAGGAGGAAGAGGAGGATCAGAATGTGGACGGCGTTGATGGGAATAGAAACTCGGAGTTTGTCGAAACAGACGGTTTGCGAGAATCAGAAGCTCAACATGCCGACACTCCAGGAAAAGTCGCACGATTCTCTAGCGAGGGGCACACCGAGGCTGCTCGTGCAATGTTAGCAATGTTTGATGGTACATCGAATGTGAACAACAGTGCCGACAATGCCACTGAGGATGATGACTCTGGAGCATTGGAAACAGCGCGAGAAGTCGGCAAAATGGCCTCTGCCGACGACAATTCCAGTTTGGGCGATCAAGAGAGGACAGAACCAAATTCACAACCGGTTGAACAAAAGAATATGGATGTAAACCAAGAAACTAATAGGTCTCACCCTTCGAAGGATAATGCAGACGAAGATCGCAGTATCGATGACATGCCAGAGCAGCATGGCGACAGAAATCCTGAGGTGCACGCATTTGACGGAGACGATAGAGACAGTGACGACGAGGATGAGAGAATTATTGAAGTCGATAAAGCTGAAACCGAAGATGCTGCCGTTGGCGGTGAGTTTGGTGATACAACCGAAGAAGAAAGTGAAGTACCCACCAGCTGCAGGGCAAATAGGCTAGCGGATGCCGTTAGACGAGCAGATGTTCTTCGCGCAAGAAGTGGATATGCGTCTCACCTAGAGGAAGGATACGAACCTGAAGATACTCATGGTTATACCGAGGAAGAAGTTTCCGAAGCAATCCACACTGAGGACGAAGAGGATGAGCGACGAGCTACGCAAGAATCTCGCAAAGTCGAAGTCATAGAGGAACATAGAAAGAAGGTAGAGCGAGATCCACATAGCCTCCCACATTCGTCGGATGACATGGATGCAGCCGACGAGCACACAGAGCATGAAGAGGACCTTGGCGCAGAGTCATCGGAACTGGAAGAAACAACAGAGGCACGTGACTATCCCTATTCGCCTTCGTCAGAGGTTGAAAGGGATCCTACAACCTTGCTCGAGTTCGCGCAATCCGCGCAGCGGCTGCATCAGTATGGCAGTCGATCAACTGCACTCCAAAAAACTCCAACTCAAGCGAGCCATGAGAATGAAATCGATCGGCATAGCTATTCTGTCAAGAAATCTGATGCAATCGCTGACAGGGCCCTGAACACACATGCAGAAGGAATGAACGAAAGTGAGGACCAGAAGTCGTTGGAAGTCGATGATGACGTAATCGACGAGCAGACCTCGGACAACTTTGCGTCCGAAGAAGACGACAAGGAGGCAGATTCCACGATGGCCACTGAGAGCATTGGAATGACAGAAGGCACTGTGGAACTCGTTGACAGCGACGACCATGGACGTTCCAAATCATCGCAAATCGATAATAATGTGCATGAAGGAGACACGGACGTCGAGGACGAGGACGACGACGTTGCAAATGACGACAGATTCTCTGATGCACAGGAGGAAGTAAACATGAATATTGCAGCTGAAATGGCCCTGGATGCACACATTGAGTCCCAAGATGTGATGCTCGCCGAAGAGTCTTGGCCCGAGACCACAAATCGAGCCAACGTGATGGAAACAGATAGCCCAGTCCGAGACTACGACATGGATTTGGATGAAAATCGCGTGGAGGATCAAGTGATGGTAGACGGTAGTGGTCAAGTGGGGGATGAAGTAATGGAACCAGAAACTTTGGTCGGAACTACTACAACCACAGCTATGGATGGCATTGAAGACTTAGAGCATGTGGTAATGAATGAGGCGACCAACGACGAGGCTGATGAGGAACTTGAGTCGGCCAGCCCCGACGCTGATGCCATCATGGATATCAACCCAACTTCTCCCGCTGAGTCGCACGCGGAGGAGACCATCCCACGTAAGCCGAACCGTGACGAGGCAAACGAAGATTATGAGCCTTCGCCAGTGGCTGAGCACCTTGAACAAGAGCAAGAGGCATTGCACGAGGCCGAAAGTATCGATGCGATCGACACGAAGGATCGTTCACCGACCAAGGTTTGCTCACAGAAGGGTTCCCAGCAACGCGACGAAGTACCCGAGGGAAAAGGCGGCCGCTCTGAAGAACAACGCGTGGAGGCAAGTTTGCCAAGAGAAGACCAAGTACGCATTGTACAGGACAACGATGATGGAAACAACGCCACATCCAACGTCTCTACTAACAGCCCGGTGCGTCGTAGCAAGCGTCAAAAGGGAGCGATTGATTCTATCGATCCAGAAGTCGACGAGGCAAAGGCTGCTCCAAGCATAAGTATAGCTGATATGGCCGTGGCAAGTCAGGTCCAGAACGACGAATCGGAAGCAGAGATTGAAAATATCGAAGTCAGTACTCCTAACAGAAGCCGTCGCCGAACCCGGACAAGGAAAGGCGGTGAGGCCCGAAAGGATAATGAATCAGCAGTGTCAGAAGTGAGCCACCCTCCTAACGATGAGACCGAAGACGAGGAAGTTGATAACTCCATCGCCAGTACCCCTCGGAATCCTCGTGCCCAGTCGATGAACACTGATTCCAGTGAAAACATAGTTCTGGTCAGCCGACGAGCTCGTGCTGAAAAGGCGAGGCCCGGCGTCATTGGCACGCCAAACACTCGTGGTCAAGCTAGGAAACCAGTTTCAGAAGAGCTCGAGCCGAAAACGCCTCCAACCACTCGGAAACGACCCAAGAAAGCTGTTGCAGAAAAAGACAAATCAATGACGAGCCCCCCACAAGCGCGTCGTGGTCGACCCAAGAAACCAACTTTGGAAGAAGAAGAGCCTGTAACGAGCATCACGCGTACCACTCGTGGTCGACCCAAGAAATCATCTTCAAAAAACAATGAAACCATTGAGAGCCCCGCACGAGCGAGTCTTGTTCAGGAGGAGAAAACAACGGCTGAAGAAGATGTGTCTGTAACCAACACACCTCGAGGCACTCGTGGTCGAGCCAGGAAAGCAACAACTGAAGAGGATGAGACTACGGAAAGGAGCTCACGCAGCACTCGTGGTCAAGCCACGAAACCCCCCGCGGCAGAAGACGAGTCTGTTGCGAGCAGCTCGCGAAGCACTCGTGGACGGGCCAAAAAACCCAATCCGGAGGATGATGAGTCTGTAACAAGCGCACCGCGAACAACTCGAGGTCGGGCCAAAAAAAACAATCCGGAGGATGATGAGTCTGTAAAAAGCGCGCCTCGAACAACTCGAGGTCGTCCCAAGAAGGCAACGATCGATGAAGCTAAATCTGTGACAAGCCCCCCTCGCAAGACTCGTGGTAGGGCAAAGAAACCACCTACAGATGACGAGGAGTCGACAGCCAGCGCAACACCAAACACACGTCGTGGTCAAACCAAGAACCTTTCTCCGGAGGATGAAAATCCAGTCGCAAGTGCCACTCGCGGAACTCGCGGTCGATTGAAGAAGGCAACGACAGATGACGAGCAGTCTGTAGAGAGTGCTGTTCACTACACTCGCAGTCGAGGCAGGAAAGCGGAAGCGAAAGACGACGAGTCAGCGATCAGTGCAGCATCTAGCACGAAAGGAGCCAACAAACGGTCCCGTCGCGAGGATCTTGAGGAGGGCAATGACGAAAATGACTCAAAGAAACCAGTCGCCCGAGGAGACAGGAAAGGTCTTCCACCACGGGTGCCACCAAGAGCGGGTGCGAGAGCACGGTCCAAGAAATAAACTAGTAGTTTTAATATCGACGATATTGACAGAAAATGTTTGCAAACTGATCCAATGTTAGATTCGCAGGCTAAAATCCATAAACGCTCACCACTGCACGATAGAATAGCAGTGTTCCTCAGGGTTTTTTTTATAGAAACAAGCGACGATAACAATGTTGAGATTACTCACGTTTGTCTCGACATCGACGAACCTACTGGTTGAAATGATTGTTCCGTAATCATTATCCACAGACGACACGCTCTGCCAAACCTGACAAATGGTGGAAAATTCGATTTTGAGGGTGATATGCAATTCACATCAAAAAGCAAGACGAAATTAATGCGTCGCCTCGACGCCGTGCCTGTTTCCTTGCAGAAATAGTCACACGATTTCCTGTAAGTGCGTCGACGTATTCCCAATTGTGTTTGTACATTGTGCTTGACATCCTTGTCACTGAACCAAAAGCCTAGGAAAGTTCATTGTGGCATCGCAACCTTTCAGATTTCAATCATGTTTCAAATTTTCTTGTTGGCGTTGTCGGTATTGTTGTTGGGCCATTTCGTAGTTCCATCTTTAGCAAATCTCATCAAATTCTCTTTTTTTATGATAGCCTTTCAAATCATAAGTCCGCTTGCGATGCCAGGTATAACCCGAAACGATGGAGATTAATACCAAGGTCATGAATGGCCAGGGGATAGGTGGTGCCTCCAAATCTGACGATCTTTCCTGTTGCTTTAGAATGGCCTTGGCAACATCGGGATGAAGATCATCATTGGCATGTTCATCATGATTCACTTTCAATCCACTTTCTAATCGTGAGGTTTTGTGATCTTCGGGCCAATATTGTAATCTCAAATACTTGTAGACTTGTTCTTCATTCCATCGACCTTCGGATAACCAACATTTGGGACATTCCTGTACGGGTGGCCATTGAACTTGCCAGTCCTTGGTTGTAGTTTCTTGGTTCTCCTCCTTGTTGGCCAATCGTTCACTGCGCAAACGAACATTGACCCCGTTGTGTGTTTCATAGAGCCACAGTGGTAATTCCTTCCATTCATCAAAGGTCGATTTGACAGTTTCCGATGCAAGACGATTGCATCGATCATGGTGACAATCATCATATTCACTCAAAAAATGGGCCCGACACTCATCACATTGAAAAAAATGTTCAATAAAATTTCGCAAGGCATCCGCCACCTCGAGTGGTGATAGGCGGTGTTTGGGAATGCTCATTTCCATATTCCATTCTACCAGTCCTATCGTGGCGATATGAAACAAGGTCCATAATCCGCAGGTATATCCGGTACCGTGTTGTAAACAAGCCGGGCTCCAGGTTTTCGAGGGAGGGGCATCGACATTGTCCAAAATTTCCATCAACCCTTGTTCCGATTTAATAATTTGTTCGGCATGCTTTCCAAGTTCCGAAACAACCAGATACATGGAGGACGAGGATGGCCAGACCCGGGACAAGACGGTCACAAAGGCAAGCAGTGCACTGCTGGCAGATTTGGACAAGGGTCCTGGTGCCGTGTAAACCCCATTTCGCAACAAAAAATCAAAGGACAAATGAGCATCGTCAAAGGTTTCCTTTTTCGATCGTACCATGAAATGTTGATTGTTTGGAACTTTGGGCTTTTTGACACTACTACCGGTACTACCAAGCAAGGCAGGTTTCGCTTGGTCGGAATACTGATCCGTCTGAATGCCAAATTGCTGGAGTATTTTTTTCGGCTCGAGAGCACCAAGACTGACTTGTGTTCCATTAATGGAATGCGCCTGATAGAGTCTCACGGTGGGATATCCATTGATATTCATTTGGTTACAAATCTCCTTTTTAGGGACACAGGAAACGGAGTGCGTCTCCACTTGAACATGGTCAGGTAAATGTTCGGTGATATCTTTCAACTTTGTGGCAAACTCAATGTAATGGGGTTTGAAATGTCGACAATGTGGACACCAATGAGCATAGAATTCCACAATGCGGGGATAGGGATAGTCACTATCAAACAAAAAGGCTGGCTTGTCATCACTGCCTTGGTATTCCTTGACTGGAAAATCTGGGTCGGGCGGATCTGGAAGGTAAAAAAACTTGTTGGCATCATCCGTGTCACCACTGGTAGAGTGCAATCCCCATCCAAGAAAAAGCACCAATAGGTGCTGCACCACTACAGCCAGTCGTTGCATTGTTTTGTCGGCAACTTGGTAAAGAGACTGCCGATGAATAGTTTGTTCCGGTACTTGTACTTGCACTGGCATGGATGACCGTTTCTCGGCGCCATTGGAATTCCCGAGTCGCGCGTCGCGAGTCCCGAGGTATAAGACCCTACGTCCGAACGCCGTCGGTGCTTGGGCGAATTGGGCCAGTAGTGGAACAAAGGAAGAAGTTGTTGGTTGACAATGGGTCATTCCCGTAAACACATAGTCACATCGTAACCAAAAAACGCATTGGCACCAAATGCTGACGTCATAGTTGTTCAAAGTAGTCGAGTAACTACCCAGGAGTCCCGATGGAATCTTCAAATG
>SWEM01000457.1:0-25550 GCA_019593585.1 Nitzschia palea | reverse complement strand
AACGACACTAATAAGCATCGTATCAACTAGAAATGAACTTGGCTGCCATGTACGACGAGGAAAAGAGAAATCATTGACACAGACAAAAACAATTATCCGTACAGAGACCTCACGATGCAATTCGTTGAAGCAATTCCGTTACCAACGTGGTACATTCTTCCGGAAAACTTTCTTGGGCCGCCATCAACAAGGGCTCTGTCTGGGCCCGCGGCAATTCAGGTAAATTGGCCTGTGGAAAGTAGGTCATTGCCGTCAAGGCTTTCAAACCAGCTACTTGAACTCCCACCACTTGCGCATGGGCCGCCAGTGCATTCAAAATGGCAGTCACACCACTGACACTGGCCACTACCGTGGCACGATCCGCACCGCCCTGTCGAACAATTCCGGCTACTGCCTTGCAGGCTTGTTCTTGAACTCCAGCATCACCCACATGTGCTTGCATGGCGCCAACCACTGCAGCTACTGCTCCACTCGCCACCATACTAACCTCGCGGTGTCCATCGGCTGGAGCTAAACCTTGCAGCGCTATGCAAGCCTTTTCTTGAACAATGACTTCATTGGGATGGGCCTTCATGGCATTCACCACACTAGCTGTAGCCGTCAATGCTATTCGAAGAATTTCCACCGGAGCTTGGTTGACCAACATGTTGGCGATGGCAACGCAACCCAACATTTGTACGCCAGCATCTTCTTCATGGGCCCACATACTCGTCGTGACTTCTTCAATAGTCACTCCTGGCTTTTGGACCAACATGATGGCATCGTGATGTTCGTCCTTGACAACACCCTTGAGTTTTGCTTGAAGACTTTGTCGTTCATCTTTCGAATCCTCCTTGTCTCCATCATCGTCTTCCTCCAAGGAAACGTCCTTGTCGACTTCGGAACTTCCATCCTCCATAATACTCAAAGCCCGCGTCAACGACGGATGATCTTCTAGTTTCAATTGTTGCAGAGCATCGGGGTAGGCATCATATAAACTCTTGATTCCTCCTCCAATCCATTGTTTTCCTGTAGAAGCTGTGACTGCCAAAGTAAGAGGATACCGCCCTTGGGCGTCCACCATTCCAGCCGCTTCGGGAAATTTGTACAAGAGTTCATCCATGACGTA
Source organism: Nitzschia palea (assembly GCA_019593585.1). Classification (NCBI taxonomy): domain Eukaryota; phylum Bacillariophyta; class Bacillariophyceae; order Bacillariales; family Bacillariaceae; genus Nitzschia; species Nitzschia palea. Next base: position 24,442 of record SWEM01000457.1, on the reverse strand, counting down.
TTTGGTATAAAAGGCTGGATATTGCGACGTCTGACCTCGGGGGGGTGGTTTACTGGCCGCAGCATAGTGCAGTGGCAAGTTGCCCTGTGGGTCGACGCGGGTTAAATCTTGGGCATTCGTCTCGACAATGTAGCGCAGCAAATCAGGAGGCGTTTCCACTTGAACGGCACAATGGACAATTCCCCATGGCGCATTGGGGGAAGGCAAATTGACGGGTCGTAACAACAGCTCAATCAACTTCCAAGTATTTCCAGCCGCAGTCTTGTACTTTTGTCGATGATTCACTACTTGAGGACGAGAATTATCCCCGGCAAAGAATTGTTCCGAAATGTCAAATTGTCTCGTGAAGCGACGGTACAGCAAACTGAGTGGTTTATCACCATCACTGGCATTGCCCTTTCCAGCATTGTGAGGAAAGGCAGTATGAATCAACGCAATATAATCGACTGTCGGTGCGGCAGGGTCAAAATCGTCGGGAAGGGTTTGCAAGGCACGATACAAGGGAGTACATCCTCCCGTCGCATCACCACTATCGTAGATGATGTTATTTTGCTCCAAATATTTCCATGCCGCCCGTGTATCTGCCTCGATTAAATGCTGCACGACAAAGGCGCGTTGCTTCCAGTTGTATTTTGCCGATACGTTTGGTTGTTCGGGAGAGGCACCTCCTTCGTCTGGTTCGGCACCATAGGGATCAAAGTGCATCGTCGGCGCAATGGCATAATGCAAGGGAAAGTTTTGTGCTGCATCCACCGCCCTCAATGCCTCTACATTACTTGCAATCAAAGTGTCAATGATGTGCACCAAGTCGGCAAACAATTCAGATGTTCCCAAGGTATCCACATCCACTAATCGGCAGGCCAAATGAAGTGGTGTAGATCCATTGTTTGGATTTCTCCATTTTGCCGCCATGGGTTCTTCTTGCAAATGCTCCAATACTTTTTGATAAATTATGCGGACGATCCGGCATATGAGAAACCTGTAAATGACTTGGCCAAGAGATAGTAAAGGCGCTCAGGTTTGTCGGCGCGGATTTTGGCGGTCAAAAGTCCAGGATCATCTTGCGGATTGACAGTGGCCTTCAACTTGCCGCTATTTCGAGCTTGGTCGGTAGCCGCTGTACCTAATGAGTTGGCACCCTGGCTGGGAGTGGCATGCTTGCTGCTATTGCAACCCATCGCGCTTTACTGGAACTTGGATGGCAGAGGTGAAACTTTTTTACTTGCAACAAGTCTTTGGCATCAATGACAAGAGACGGATCCTACTAAAGTACGATTTTGCTACTTTTCGCGGGGATATCAATGTTGTTCTTGTTGTTGCTGTTGTTGCTCTTGTTATTGTTGTTGTCGACGTCGCAGATGGATTGGATGTTGTGATTCACGAGAATACAAGAGACAGACCACAGCTATTGGAACTGCTGCCAATGATGACGAGACAAGGATACACCGCGCGCAAAATTTATCGGGTCACTATCATCGCACGTTTTTGTGGACGTTTTTGTTATGACCCGCACTATACACAGGCTTAATTGACCGGGAAAAAATGGGGTTCATCGACATTAAAGACTGAATGATTCGATTCTCTTTCTGCATGTGCAACTCAAAATGAACATCTTCGTTTATATATATAATCATAAGATTGCATCCAATGCCTAATCTCATTTGTCACACAATTCTTTTGGCTGTGGAGATTTTTTTTACCTCTCCATTTTTGGTTCTCTACTACCTCACTGTCAACTTGTAGGACGACGGCAATTATCCATGGCGCCACATATGGCTTTTCACATTGCACAGAAGATTCATTTGACGAATATTGTTCGATTTCGCAATCACTACTACTGTAAAACATGAATGTTGGCCTTGAGTGACAGTGACTGTAGAATCATTCTATTATCTATCTAGCGGTAGTTCTTTGTACTGTCCTGCTACTAGAATATCACCTGGTAAGAACAGTTGCAGTTTTGTGGCGACCTATACTACATTAGTTGTTTGCATAGTGGCCAGGCATGGAGTCCAAAAACTCAATGTTTTTTGACTCGCTCGACCAACACCACCAGAAAGTTCCCGACGTTTTTATACATCTGTCGTTCACTGTCAGACGAATACGGTAGTACCAATACAAGAGATCTTTTGTTTTCATCCTCAGTTTGTTGAGACGTTTAAAAACTTGGGATATCGAAGGAAGAAGCGTCATGAAAAACGACAAGAATGGAATGGTATACATTGACGGCAAAAGAGCAAATAAAAACCTCCGTTTTGTATTTATGCGAAATACCGGTACATTACCCGGGATCTGGGATCCGGGATAGGAACTTTTCATCTGATTGTGAACTGTTGAAACGGATCGATCCCAGACGAGCAAAAGATCGTGCTTTGTTCCCTTTGACACGATTGTTGAACACACGTTTTATCCAGATATAAGAGTACGTATGATACATGATTTCTCACCCCATGATGAAGAACTGTTCCACACACATAATTGCGATGGGTGTCTCTATCAAATAAATCCGGCGAAAGACGACCGGTTCTGCCAATTCGCGTGATTGGTCTTCGAAAGAACGACCCCCTTCCTTAATTTTTTATTAGGACCAATCTTGCCGATTACGAGAACGGTCATTTTCTCCCCCAACAAGGAAGAAGAATCTCACACAATTTCCAAAACAATCACATTTCAGTTACAAAACAATAATCATGGTTGCAACAATTGATAATGATACAAGTCCTGAACTCTATCCTGCATCGCCCTTTGTCGCTGACAAAGTAGGAAGGAAGCGTCAACGCAGTGTTGTACGCTTTGCCGACAACGTGACGCACCAACTCACGTACTCCCTGGATGATGTGAAAGATTGTTGTTGTTGGTATAGCAACGAAGACTATCAGTCAATCAAGGAAAATGTTCTAGAGACCGTAGAGCTGATGAAGCAAAATCTCCCTATCGATGATGTATACCACTGCCGACGTGGCTTGGAGTGGTTTGGAAAAGAGAACGTTGAGAAGAACTTTGCCCTGGAGAAATTGAAACGACCTGTTCGGTTAGTAATGGACCTTCAGACCATGGGCCAAGGATCATTCCAAGATTCTGCAACACATGCAGATTCGATAGCACAACGTTACGCGCAAGAATCTCAATATTGCAAGATGACGGCGTATTTGACTGGTATTTCTGATGAACGAGATGCCAAGTCCATCGCAATGAGCAAAGAGACAACAATAGCCGACCAATCGGCATTGTCACCAACAAGCCACAACTACAGTAGAAACGCGCCGCCCGCACCAAGACGAGGATTGCCTCCTCGTTCTCCGCCCCGACGAGTAATACCCACAACAGCATATGCTCCATAGATTCAGAGTATAAAGTAGATTTGTATAGAGATCTTGTTGAAATTTACATTTATCCATTTCACTTTCTAGACGCCTGATTGGACAAGTAGTCTCATAAGTGCTGCCTTGTTTGAAGTACACCCTTCTTCGCTATTTGAGCAAAAACCTGGCAGTTCACCATAGACAACCTTGTTCCTGTGTTCCTTTGACGGCAAAGAAAAGTATTGGAGTTCAACTTCTCTTTTACCACTGTGACATCAGGTTCTGCTGATAGGTAACTGGCAGATGTTTGACGCTGGTGACAACAGCTGGATGGACCTAGAAGTAGGTGTGTTGAGATATCTTGTCCCGTCATGCTAGATCATAACGAGAAGGATATTTGAGAACTGTAGATGACGTAAGACGAGAAGGATATTTGAGAACTGTAGATGTCGCGTAAGACGAGAAGGATATTTGAGAACTGTAGATGTCGTAAGACCACATTAGTACAGGTACTTGTATTAGATACTTGGAATGATACGTTTACCTACTAGATGTCCCCCATTTTCGATCAAGGGTTGGGACAGTCGACGTAGCGTTTCCGTACTAGATCTACGGAGACAATTTGCTTTGTTTTTGGCGCACCCAACGATTCCCACCACAAAATGCACATGACTTTTACCCGGCCCGATTTATTTTTGTGCGCCATTTTCATTTTTCTCTATTGCATCACATGATGGCATCCCAACCTCGAATCCAAATCTCTGTTCCACGACGATCAGAGGATGATCATGAGTTTGAAATGAACTCCCCTCGCAAAGTCTCTCCCCAATCTAATTTGTTGGAAGGGTTAAAGAACAAGAATTTGGATTTTCCCATCAACACGGAATGTAAGTAATTTTCCACTGGGTTCTAGAATAGTGACAACATGCGATTGCCAACGTACAAAAACAATCTCACAGTCACTTTTGCTTGCTGTCAGGCACATCGTTATGTCTCAGTCCCTCGGGCAATTTCTTGTGGGCTGGTTTCAGTGACGGTACGCTCCGAGTCTTTGATTTGACGGGCCGCTTTTCGTTTGAGAGTGAATCTTGGCAGGCCAGTCGCCGGAAATCCACCACCATGGTAGCGTCCAAGTTTCATCAACGATATGGAGCAGTGGCATGTCAAATTCATGCCCGCGGTGTCCATACCGATTTACTCATGCAAGTGGATGCCTGTGGGGATTACGTGTTTGGTGGTGTTCCACGAGGAGCCATGGAGCTCTATGCCGTTTCGACCAAGGCGTTGGAAGACCATGCGCCAACCACTGCCAACATTTTGGATAGTATCCATGTCCATGTTCACTCGGATGCTAAACTCAAGGGATTCGGGGCTTGTGCCCAATTGAAAAATGCATCCAGACCAACCTATTTGTTACTAACAGGCAAAGGAATCAAGAATATTCACATTTGGAAGTTCCAACCACCCCTTAATGAACTGGATGAGCAAGAAACACCGGTATGGGAACAATTATATGATACTCAAACCAACGGAAATACAATCAATCTATTGAGTTTCTATCGCACCCCTTTCGGAAAGCTCATGGGAGTGTCTCAAAGTGATACGCAAAAGCTTCGATTGTGGGACTTGTCTTGGGAAGAACAATCCGAAGAGACTGGTAAGCCTCGTCCCAAGCGACCACCCCATCTCGATGTTGTCAATAGTCAAGGTGTTCTTGCCATTGCTGGTGGATACGGGGTATGTGGAGGCCCGACCATGTACAATCAGCTGAGTATTGTCAGCTTGGATCAGCCCAAGTCGGTTTACAATCATACCGAACTGGCCCTGCCAGCGACTTCCGCCTCAACGGGTCGACAGCGACGCGGAGATTTAAAGCAAGTAATCACCGTAGCAACTTTGCCCAACGATTCCAATCATGTCTTGCTCGAGTTGGATGACGTAAGTATCCTTGCATTACAGGTAATTTTCAAGTTCGTTAACTGTGAGCACTGACATTCGCTGCTTTGCCTACCATAGGGTTCTATTGTGCATTACACAACCAGCGACACCAAAGCAGGACGACCCAAACTGGAAATCCTCACTCACGAGACAACCGGCATTGGTCCCCTGCCAGCGGACTTTTGGCGCCGAACTCTGTGCTTGGGACAAGCGTCTGGCGTCATAGTAGCAGCCTTGAGCATGTACAACCCCAATACGCAACTAGGACACATTGAAGTTCGGGCGCTTCAGACGATTTCTCCATCATCACCGAACACTACAGATAACCAGGCTTTGTCCTATTTGTGTATGCGAGGACCCCCAGACTCGGACATCAAAACCAAAAAGAAACGGAAGAAAAAGCGAGCCTTGGAGTTGGGATCTGAGATGCTGGAGATTGACCCGACGAAGGTATTGTCGACATCTGTTGATGATTCTGAGACTAAGCGAAAAAAGAAAAAGAAGTTGATGTCAGCCAAGACTGTTTCAAGGATTCCCGAATCCGCAGAGAAATGCAAGGAAACTGATAGCATGGACTTGGACACGCAATCTCCGTTGGGTGCGGGGGATTCATATCGTTCAAGGATGGAAACCGAGAATATGTCGTTGCATCGTAGTCTCGTTTCACCCGCTATGGATGGAAAGACGATGTTCGAGCCTGAAAAACAGGGGATGGTTCCATCATCCACTATTAAAAAGTCCATCTATCATGACCACAATATATCGCAAGATGTCGAAAGTTCGCAACTTCGGCCACCACAGGTATCTCCGTCAGCCTCTACGCCTATCAATGAAGGAACTCCCAGTCCGACAGGTACCCCGTCGTCCGCAGAAACCAACAAGCAGTACGGCTGTATCGCCAAGTTCTTGAAGCCAACGAGAGTTCTGCATGGATTAGGTGAAAAGAAGAAAGCCATGAAGGCCATCGCCCAAACTGCTTCACCCCCAGTTCCGCGCAAACACCGAAAGACATTCGAGAACGGCCTAACCAAGTTGCAAGAACTGGAAACAACTCAGATGCAAATGTCATCCGACACAAGCCTAACTGAAGAAGAAAAGTCCGATGTGAATGAATGTCCCAACTTTCATGTCCCTCCACGAGATGTCAAGGAAATGTCGTGTGATGATAGTTTGACCACCAACAAGAACTCTAGTGCAGGGGTAACAGCATTATGCGACGTTGAAGAGGTCAAGCACGACCAAAATTCAGTAATGTCCACAAACTCAAGCAACAAGAAGTCGGTCTCGAATCAGAAAGAGGGGTACCTCCCGGCGCAACAAGACACAGGACGACAGTCGTTGGAACAGAGGCTCATGGGAAACGAGCAACAGAGTATAAACATTGAAAATGAGGAATTCAATCAGAAGAGAAAGGTCGATGCCATGAAAATGCCTGACGAACGCAAGGACGCAAAGAACAAAATGGAGAGTGAGAACAAACCTATCCATGCGAGTCCTTTGTCACATCCGTTTCAGACTCACGGACTAGTTCAAGATTCCAAGCCGATCGTGAGCAAGACAAAGCCGATGGGAAAAGCGATGCATTGTAACCCCTCAATCCTCAACGAAAAGTCGTCATTGCAGGGCAAGTCGGATGCAACAAAACAGGTTGGGCTTTCAGCTTCGAAAGATGACAAATCAAAGAAGCTAGTGTTCAAGGTTCGCAAAACACTTACAGTTAACGTGCAACGTGAAAGAAGGCCTTCCCTAAGTTCTTCGTCGCAGCGAGATTCAAAGTCACTATCAGTTAGGTCGATCACCCCGAATGAAACAGACAATTTGGGCCCTGCGCTTGCCGGCAAGCAAAAACCAAAACAAGAAAATGAAGAGGGCGGTACTATTCCCAAGAAGCGATTGTCTGTTCCTGCTGAAAAGCAAAGTAGCTTTCCAACTTTGCTGGCAGACGATCGTCTTCCGTCCCAAGCATCAGCAAGACATGCCAATTTGGTCACTGTTGCCAGCCTGCTGGTCGATCTTAAATCCCCGTCCCCGCAACCCGAAACGAAATCATCTGGACAACCTGCGTCACCAGTGTCAAATTCGGCTCGCGACGATTCCGTCATCGTTTCGGCTCAAATACAATTGGATAAACTGCAAGCACAAATGGACTTACTCCCCAAAGCTCGATCAAGATTACTGGTTGATAAAATTGACAGCTTTGGGTCGTTCCCCACGCAATCTCGCAACGATCGTACAATGAGTGAGCACCGCGCCACATATTCCATGATTCAAAAACGACTCCTACAGTCTGCCCAAGCTACCATGAGATCTCTTATTCAGAGTACGATTTCTACCGAAGGAGCACGCGCTGAGCTTAAAGAGGCAATGCGATCATTTGAAGAAAATCTCGTAAGTATACCTTCAGGCTTCCAGTAGTGCAGGTGATCAATTTTTGACCTCAAAATCCCCTGATCTCCACTTTTTAGCACAACACTCTGAATCGACACAAATTGGAGCTGGACGCATTACTTGGCAGCACTGCCATGTCTTCCAGAATACCATTCGGATCATTCCAAACGACAAAGGATATCGTCCAAGCAGTTTACGCAACTATCGAACCACCGAAACGACCTCCTGGACGCCCCAAAATGTCAACTTCATCCTGACCAATGATTATACAATAGTTTTGGTGTATAAATAGTTTTGATCAATCAGCAAGGGGAATCGATGCCACAACAGGAAAGTTAGTATCATCAATCGAATGCTATAGAAATAACCAGTGACTTTCAAGTAATATAGGGAACCAAAGCAACATGCCCTGTTTGACGCTAGCGACGGTCTTAATAAGACGAGGAGACCGAGACACGTATCCAAAAACACGAACATTTGATGAGAGTGGATAGAACCTAGAACCATTTTGGATGTAGATCTGGCGGTTACTTGCTACTTGTAGCTAACAAGCTATGAAGGGATTCCACATCGTCCGACTCACGTGATCCGTTGATTTGATCCACTACTGGTCTGTACGGCGTCCCGAAGTCTCAGTGAGAAAACTACAGCTCACCAGTTGAGTTGAGACATCACTCATTTCATTCATTCACAGTCAGATTTCAGGGATTCAAAGTCACAGCAGACCGTTTCAAATCTATAGTCTCCTTATTACCGTATTGGTGGGGGATTTCGGTCCGAGGAAGGAGGAGTTTGAGTTTGGTCGGAGAAACACACACGGGGGTGTTTCATGTTGACACAGTACGCTTTCCAGTTGCCTTCTGTGATACCACCACCCATGACATCATCGATCCCTGGTGGGGTATTATTATTAGGAAAAACGGTAGTGCCAAGTCTCCTCTCGTCATCGCTCCTCCCCCAAGTCCCTCTACTTTTCGCGGCAAGCTCAACCTCTCTGTTTTCTCATTCAACTTCTACTACCGAAAGTGAATCTTCTGACCAAAAGCCCAAGTCTAGCAGCAACACTGAAACTACGTCGATGTTTTCTCCTCGCGTTCGGTCGTCGATTTGGATGACCTTGGCCATGGCGTTACATTTTGGTGGATATGAATTTGCCCGTAGTGGTGTCCTTGCCTTGTTCACTAGTGGAGACATGGGATTTTCGCACCATTCCGCCTATCCTTTTGCCATGGGTCTCGTCACACCTGTTTCCTTGGGTCTATTGTATTGGTATGGTATCTTGCTCAAAGCCAAAGGACCGCGCATTGCTCTACGGACCACCAAAGGGCTCTGTTTGGGGATTTTATTCATGGGAACGATAGCACTCCAGATGGCTGGAAAAGGAGGGGCATCCACTTTATGGACGAAACTCATTGTGGCAGCCCTCTTTGTCTTTCAAAATTCCTATGGCCATTTGATCTACAATCAACAATGGTCCTTTTTGGGAAGCATCATGACTCCCACCGAAGGAACCAAATGGTTCTCGGCAATTGCTGGGGTTTGTTCGATTGTTTGTACACTTGCTGGAACTTTGGTCCATCGACTAGCATCGGTCGTGGGACTTTTGGGACTTGTTCAAGGGACGGCCGTTACCTTGTTGCTGAGTCTTCTCTTGGCAGAGCGAGCTTACCAACTGAGTGAGACTGTACGTTGACTATCGCCATACGACAAATATCATCATGTTCTAGCACTCCCTAACTCTCACACTCTGACTTTTTCGTTGTCATCAGTATGGCTTTCAACCATCCGAAACCAGTTCCAAAAAAAAATTCGATGGTGATGGTACTAACAGTAAAGAGAATACACAAGAGCGTTCGTTGCTATGGAAGATTGCTCATCTATTTCAAAGAGTACCCACACTGGGTGCATTATTTGTGGAAGTCATTTCCTTTCAGTCCTTGAGCACAGTATTGAATATTTGTTTTGTTCGTCAACTCAAGGAACAAGTTCCTCTCGATACCGACCGGGCGTCCTACACGGGGCAATTCTACGCCATCATCAATGGGGTCTCGGCCATTATGCAATTTATCGCATTGCCACTGGCTCGAAAATTCTTGGAGCCCAAGTTGGTCTATCGACTCATGCCGGCCATTCTTTTGCCTCTTTTGCTATACTCGTCCATTCAAAATTCTACCTTGAAGATGGCCGCCATTACCTTTTTTATGTTGAAGATGATGGATTATTCCTTGCGGAATGTTGTCAATGAAATGGTCTACCAACCGTTGGATTTCGAGTCAAGATATTTAGGCAAAGAGGTGATTGGAGTTTTTGCCAATAGATTTGGGAAATCCGGCATGTCCCTGATTCTCAGTTTCCTAACACCCCTGGGTGTCGGTACATTGCAATTGTCTCAGCTGGCTGTTGCCATTGGAAGTTTATGGGGAACTGCTAGTGTGTGGCTTAGTGGAACCCTAGTTACGAATGCCGATGCAGAACGGCTGGTACAAGAACGAAATCGTCGACAAGAAAGTGGCGACCCATTAAAGGAAGAGTAAAAAAAAAGAAGAAAGGTCAATCACATACGCTACCTAAAGCAAAGATATGCTGTCTACCACCAATTGTTGAGGTCTCCTGTTGACGCCAATGATGGCTTTGGTCGTGTGGTTGCCAGGATTTGCGACGAAAATCAATCACAACAGTACTCCACCACGACGCACGACATGATGCGTCAGTGGGAACGTTGTCCCATTTCAGTGTACGTCGCAACATTGTCCATGTCAGTGATGGCAAAACGATATTTTTATTAGCTTCCAACAATTCTTGATAGGTCTTGAGATTGAATTTGTACTAACTTAATATATACACAGCCTAGGACAGGGATCTTTGGATAACTTATTCCATTCTCGGTAGCTCTGGTTTGCCCAAGGTTCCGTCGTCACATTCACTCTTTTCATATTCTCCATCCTGGAAATCGTCGCAAAACGAAAAGCAAGTTCCCTTCAGTGACACCCTTGGCTGTGGCTGAACCTACCAGTCTTGTTCTCAATAGAAATGTGGGATCCCCGTTCTCCAACGTGATCGATACTCGTGACGAATCGTGTGATGCACACTTATCACCAGTAATTCCAAACAGCTGTTAGCTCTCCCTACGAGAAATGACAAAAAAGACACACATCTGTAACAGATTCCGATTGAATGGGAGAGGCAAGGTGGGCGAAAACGGAAGGACACCCCAAAGGCGCAATTCTATCCAATGAAACCTCATGATTTCATTTTCTCTAGAACCGACGATAGCCAGTCCAAAGCTTCGTAGAGCCCAGCCCCTGATGTGGCATCACATGGTAGGATGTTCCATGGATTCTTGTCGAATTGATAGAGGTCCAACTGATGTGCCATGGTTCGGAAATCCATTGCCCCCGCCAAGTCTTGCTTGTTGGCCAATACCAACAGTAGGATCTCCTTCATTCCCTCAGTGGTAAGGATTTCTTCCAACTGACTCTTGGCCAACCCCAGTCGATCCGTGTCGACAGAATCTACAACGTAAATCAATGCATCATTATTCTGGCAGAAAAGTCTCCACATCCATAGCTTCTTGGATCTATCGCTATCCATTTCGTAAACTTTGAATGCAATCTTCTTGTATTCCACCAACTCGACATTGAAATGGCGAGTTGGTATTGTGGTAGGTACTTCACCTAATTTCCATCGAAACAAAATTGTCGTCTTGCCAGCATCCCCCAACCCTAGCATGAGGATCCGATACTCCCGCTTACCATTCACCAAACGGTCCAACAATGGAACAACGGAAGACATGACGGAACCCATTTTGTGAGTTTGTTTCTCCATTTCTTCTTTGTGGATATTGATGACACAACGAGACAATCGCTTTGTTGAGGGAAAAAGGTTGCAATAAGGTGGTTTGGTTATCAAATCATCAGACCAAATCGGCGCAACCCTCAAAGCCTGAGTGGTTGCAACTCACAGTCAAAACGAGAGAAATGTGAGTCTAGAAGAGTTTATTGTGATAGAAAGAAAGCCTGGTCTATAAAGTGGCATTTCATCCGGAACGTCACGAATCGAGTCTGTCGTAAGATTGTAGATTGATTTCGTGATGCGTTATTTGTCGTTATGAGACGAGCTACCGGTAATGCCTAACATTGACACGTCGTCGCCGCGTGACCAGAGAGTTGTGTCGCTTCTCTGTGTTGGTATCGGTTGTACTGCAGATGTGCTTTGCGTGACGACGCCCAGAGCGGCACGTGTTGTGCCATATCGGCCTCGTGAACTTCCTTCAATAAATAAGGTTGGAAGCGGAATGTGGAGAATTATTGATTCGGACTTTGAATTAATGACAGTGCCGGAATGAGTGCCAGCGAAAGCTGTATTCTATGTAACAACCATCCGACCAAATGTCCACTGAACTTACATGTTCGTTCGACCAGATTTGCACACAGAGATCAACACTTATGACTTCAATGTAACCGGCGCAAGTGGCCCACGATTTACTTATAGTCGATGCGAACTGAAATCCTGCGGTATAGCGGGTGTTGCAGTTACTGGATCTGACACGTAACGTTCTTGTTAGGTGAATCGTTGTTGTAGCGTGTACCCCTAGGCTAACGCTTCAACTAAGCCGTGACAAAATGGGACTGTCGGAATGGTATCGATTTACCGCTGGTCTGAAGCAGCTGGAGCTCGAACAACCACCACAATACCACGTGATCACCACGTGATTGCCGTAGTGGAGCGAACGAACAACTTGGTCAGGAATGGCAAGGAGCACGACGACGATGATTCGCTTTTCCCCTAAACAGGCGGCTGGTACCAACATATGCGCAGAGTTCTGTGTTTGCCCGACATATTCCTTGCATTTCACCTCGAATCGCAACATCCCGCCTTCCCAATTCCCAATCCTCATTACAAATACCTTGACGTCCCTGCAAGTACTACTAACGTTATTATTAGTAATCGCTATCTCTTGAAATCGAATAGAAAACCAGAGTATTGAAAATGGTTCTACCTCCAGTGTCGGCTCCTGAGCCAACCACCTCTGAGGGTCAAAGTGATTTCCTGAACTTCTTCTCCCAAGCCATTGAACGATACAAGCAATCCGTTATTGCAAACGGGGGCGAAGATGAAAGGGCAACATCGCGCAATGTTCCGCCTAAAAAGCGATCATCAAGTTACAGCGCCGAGATTGGTGATTGCCCAGAGAACCCTTCGAAAATGACCAAGCTTTCAGTTGCTGCGGGTTACATGGAGCCTACTGACTCTAGCACGGATGGACAAAACGATCAAAGCCTTGGCGAAGGTGACGGAGATATCGAGAAGAAACGACTGGCTAGTCGTGTCAGCTCACGAAGAACCAGAGAGCGCGAGAAACTTAGAATGGACCATTTCCGCAATGCCAAGCTGAAGCTCCAGCAGGAGAACAAGAAGCTCCAAGATGAAAACCATGAGATTCGAAGTATGATCCAAAAGATCAAGGACGAGAAGTCATTTTTGGGCCGCAAAGCTGCAGTTGTGCAGTCAATGATGGCGACAAACAATGCAACTCACAGTCAACCTTCTTACCCCCTCCAAGCAGCACAAGGTCTCCCCGCCCCTGCAATTCCCTTGCAGCCTCAGCAGCAGGTTTCGCCACATCAGACACAGCAGGCGTTAACGGCTCTTTTGGTGAATGCTTTAGTCCAACTTCAAGCTGGAAATAACATACCTCCTGTTGCTTCTCTTCCCCCGTCCCAACCTTCACAAGATCAACAGCTCCTTTCACTACTTGGCCTCATGACGACCAATCCGGCTTTGGCTCAGCTTCTAACTGCAAATGCTGCTCAATCTCAGCCGCAGCAACCGCAGCCACAGCCGGTACTTTCTGCAGCGCTGTTGGGAGGGTTTGGTTCTGCTCTTGGTTCCAACCAAGTTTTGGGGAATAACAACAATTCTTTCCAACAAAACTTGTTGAGCTTACTGTTGTCAGGTGGTGGACCGGGGGGGCAGGCCGGCGGAGCTCCAAATGCAGCTGTCCACCTGGGCTTCTCGTCCATCGACAACAATTCTCGCAACATGTGATGTGCAAGTACGAATATCTGATACATACGGTAGTTTGTATGGAAAGGCGCCATTGAATTGAGTTACGTGCATTGGGCTGTGTATATAAAACGAACGAACGAGATTGATTCTGATTTCCTGATTACATAATGATGAGCTTCAATGGACAACCGTTTACGGCGATGTCAATGAATATAAGTCTGGATGAATTTATATTTTCACCCTCTTTTTGCATACAAGGCGCAAATAGACTATCTCTCCTGGATACACAAAGAGTGTATTTGTTGGTTGGTTCAGATACAGGGACGTACAATGTTTGTCGCATAGCATCTATGTATATTCTACATACCGGTAGAGTCATAGCAGCAGCACCAGAGATCGTCCTTAGATTGTTAGTAGTTGGTGCTTGTCCTTCTTGTTCAAGAACCATTTTAGAAAATAAGGTTTTATACCTGGTAACACACGGATTTTTGGTAGCTGAATGAGTAGTATAGGTACTATTGTTACCTTTGTGCGTTCCTGGATTCAAAGTTCACATACGTCGACGCACGAACGATGGTGAGATGATTGTCCATCCAAACATCCAACGGTGCACTTGGCAGACGGTGGAAACTCAATCATCCATAGATACGGTACACTGCAGGAACTTCCTCGAACTACTGCCGTTGGTCGTGTTGTAGTCTTTTGACCTTGTAAAAGAGACAACCCGCCAATTCACTCGATCTCTTGTTGGTGTATGGTTCATTGGTCGCACAGTTTGGTATCCTATCTGTCCATCTACTCGAATCGTTGTTTACAGTTTCAAAACGAAGATCCCTCTTTGATTCCCCACGACAGCAAAATGACGTTGGACGAAAAGAAATGCGATACCAACCCAGGAATTGCTGCCAAGATTGCTCGAAAGAACATTTTGGAATTGCAACCCTACCGTTGTGCTCGAGATGACTATTCCGAGGGAGTCTTGTTGGATGCCAATGAAAATGCCTTTGGTCCTACCTCCTTGCCCACCAAGAATTTGGACCCCTATGACAATTGTAATTCATTGGAACGATATCCCGATCCCTACCAAGTCCCCTTGAAGGAATTATACGCCAAGTATCGGGGCCATGGATTAAGACCCGCCAATATTTTTGTGGGGGTAGGATCCGATGAAGCCATTGATTTACTGATGCGCATCTTTTGTCAACCAGCTCAAGACGAAATTCTCATTACACCACCAACCTATGGCATGTACAAGGTTTGCGCCAAGGTGAATGATGTAGCTATCAATAGTGTTCCATTGACCGAAAGCTTTGATTTGCAAGTTCCTGAGGTACGTACGAACGAATCGTTATGAAATTCTCTTGTTTTGGTGGGACCTATCATCAAGGGGCATGCACGATGCTTGTACTGGACGATGTTATCCAAGACCGGCCTTATTTTCTTACTCACTTTTGTTAATGCTATTCTTTAGATGTTGGCTGCCGTATCAGATCGAACCAAATTGCTTTTCGTTTGCAGTCCAGGCAATCCTACCTGCAAGGCAATTCCTTTATCTGATGTGGAAAAGATTGCCTCGGCGACGGAACAATATCAAGGTTTGGTAGTGGTGGATGAAGCATATGTCGACTTTTCAACCTTGGGAAGTGCCGTGTCATTGATTCAAAAGTATCCCAATGTAGTAGTGTTACAGACGCTATCCAAGGCCTTTGGTTTGGCCGGTATTCGTTGTGGCTTTTGCCTTGGATCACCCGATGTGATTCAACTCATGAACAATGTCAAGGCCCCCTACAATGTGAATTCCATGACGAGTGAAGTGGCTATTAATGCTATGAAGTCCATTGCAACCTTGGAAAAGAATATTGCCGGCATCTTGGAACAGCGAACCTTGGTGGCCCAGGCCTTGGAAACGTTGGAGTTTGTCGAAAAGGTATTTCCATCGGATGCCAACTTTTTATTGTTTCGAGTCAAGAGCAAGGCCATTGAATTGTACAAGACCATGGCCGATGCCGGAGTCGTTACGCGCTACCGTGGCAATGAACTCCACTGCAATGAATGTATTCGAGTCACAATAGGAACTCCCGAAGAGAATACCAAGTTTTTGGCGCTACTCCAAAAGACATGGGATGAATTGAAGGCATAGTAATATACGTGAGTATAATGATAATCTAGCAGAAGTACCACTGGTAGGCAGACTTTTTCACGTGAATGCCTTGTTATGAGAGTTGTAGTTGTGTAAGATATTCATGATAACAATATGTTTGGTTCAAGTAGCCCTACTACCAACTGACTTATGGCATCTGCAAGATGGTATCGGTAGTCGTTGGCATATCGCAGTGAGCAATGGTGATGGAGCTCGACGAATCACTCTTGTACTATAGACTATTGGACCTAGAAGCTGGCTAGGAGTTGTCGTCGTACTAGTTTATAACCTGCCTCTTTGAGCATTGGTGACGAGCCATCTATAGAATGGAGGAATGATTGGGCAACGTGGGCAACTTGATTCCAAGTACGCACGTGCGACTTCATAAGCATTAGCAATAGACCATCTTGATCTTTGGAGATTCGATAGAAAGGTTGAAACTGTAATAAGTAAGATAAAAATATGGCGAACAATGCGTTGGGCTAGCAAATTCGGAACGTCGTGATGTCGACATTTGGGTATGGTAGCAAGGTAACTACCTCGACATAGGTACCTACCTTTTGACGGTTCAATATGCACCGGCAGGAAGCTAAATTTTTCATGTATGGCTGGATCAAGAAAACGGTTTTCCTTGCATCGGTTTCGGTGCCGTTTTCTGGTCACGTTTCCACGGTCCCACGGACTTGTACCACTTTTGATTTTTGGTTCCCCGTCGGTTTTGCCATTTAAAATTTCCGATTACCGTGTTCACGGTCTCTCGGACTTTTCATGCACTCGTCATACTCCTCCTCATATTTCGCCGCCAGAGAAAAAAACGCTGCTACCGTCAGTCACACAGGTACAAGTACCAGGTATACTCGATTGACCATGACAGTCTCTACCCCTGCCGCCCAAGCCATCATGGGTGATCCTCCAAGTCAGACGAAATTGTGTCGAAAGAGACATGAGAGACCCTCCAGTCACCATGCTGCAGTGTCACAACCCAAATCTGGGTCAAATCATGGCATCGACTCGTTGATTACGCGGCGAACCCAAGCAGAAGTTTTGCCCACCAGTTGGTGCTCCATTTTCTACTATCTCGTATCGACGTATCTTCCCAAATTAGTTCTCGAAGTCATGGGTGGCGCCGGTGCCATATGGGGATTTAGTGAAGCTTGTGGACTTCGACGTGTAGACACTGTCTACTTTTGGCGACCTGCTGCGTTAGTCGTGGGTGGTTTGTTCTTTCTTCGATTTCTGAAGCAGCTCTTCACGGAAGTGGCAGCACTGCGGTCGGCCTCGTTGTCATCCCCAGTCTCTTCTCATTCCTCATCTTGCTATGACTTGGAGCTTGGAAAGCCAGACCTAGAGCTCACAACCACCGAATCATCCTCAACAGACTCACCGACATCGACATCGAACGTGCAAGCACTGTCTCCTACGGAACAGACTGCACTCACCAGCAATCCAAATGCCCCAATGCCAAGATCCCTCGCTTTACCATCCCTGGTACACGAGGATAAATAGCGCGGTGGAAGTAGAATGCCTCTATGTGACAGGCTGGCTGGTATGATGGCCTGAAAGTTCCATTTTTAGCGTCACGAACCAACAGTGAACTGGCGACACATATAATGTCTACGAAACACCTCCTGCTTAACATTAAATTAGAATATCCCTCACAAAAGACTTCCTTAGTACTAACGTAGTTACAATGCACTTACCGGTAGGCAAAGTGTAGTACAGTACCTGGTAGGGTATTAGAACTTCATCACTCATCCAGGCACGAAATGGCAAGACCAAGAAAGACAACTTGAAACAAGTTTTACTATTAGCCGAATTCAACTTGATCCTGCTTGTGTCGGGTCTTCTAATGACGATTGACGATTGGCAGTGAACAATGGATAGACGGAATAGGAGGGAATTCACAGCCAAAGCGACATGAGTAGTGCTGTCAAGCATCGCCACTTGGTCTTATCACAAAAATTACTCTATATTACTACTAACGTACTTAGTAATTGACAGTCCATGGGAGTCGGGGACGACTGTCCATCCTAATATTCATTGTGGTGCATCTTTGGGTTCATCGGGCCATCCTTGTTCCAAGCGTTGATTCAATGCTTTGGTTTGTTCCTCTCTCACTGATACCCGTTCCTTGAGCCAGATTTCTTCCTTTTCGACTACGGTCAGAGCTTTTTTCTTTTGTTCAATCTGTTGATACAATGCCTCCAATTCTTTTTCTATAGAAATCTTTTGTTGCGTCGCACTGGTATATCGTTTATTGGCACTATGGAGATCATCGGCGACGGCCTTGAGACAAGCCTTGGCCCGTCGACGTCGTCCGGCCTTGAGAATATCCAATGAGGGTGGAGTGACAGTGACACGATAACTCACCACCTTTTCTCGATACCACGAATAATCATTTTCAAAATTGAATTGGATCAAACAAGGAACGCTTCCTACCAAGAATTTGCCAGTAATGGCCGTTCTTGTGGCATCGACTCGTTCAATTTCCTTTGTAATAACATAAGTGGAGCAATGGTGAAGGGAGTGATAAGTGAGAGCTAGAGGAGGAAAGCAAACTGCTGTGGTGATGCATTATACATGTGCGTGCAGCACGTGATACCGGTGGTTCATTTTAATTGATACCGGTAATCTTCTAATGACAGCTCCAAGTCGTGTGCCTAACACACACATTATGCAACGTACCTTGACAATTGTCACTCCCTCTTCACGTTCTGCCGTGATTCCAAAGGCAAAATCATGTGACTTGTTCTCGACAGCATATTCTACGACACTGCCCGGTGTAGTGACTTGAATGGGTACCTTGAGAACACCACCGGCGGCTACGGGGACACTTCGTCCCACATAGACGGATTCTTTGCCTTCGTACGACTGCAAGGAAGGTCCATCAACTTGCTTGAGGAGTGGAGCGGGTGTGGTAGCATTGAGCAATGAAGGACTTGGAATAAAGGCAGCATCCGCAGTAGCAGTCGCTTCGGCAACGGCCTTGGCCTCGAGCGCTTGAAGACGTTTCGAGTCGGCCTTGACAGCAGCAGCTTGTTGCTGTTGTTGTTGTTGTTGCTGCTTTTGTGCGTCTTGTTCGGCCATGATAATGTATTCCACCACGTGCATACGCTGACCGCACTGTAATGTACTGCGTAGAAGCTATAACAAACTTGCGACTTGGAACAAGTACAAGACGAAAGCCACTTTCCGGACACGTTCTGTTCCAGATTTGTTTTACGATTCTTCCCGGTCATTGTCGGCCATCCCAAAGAGAATTCCGCAATGCTCTGTACTTCTTTCCTACGTAAGATAGGCCAATTTGAATCGAAACGGCTTTCTACCGTTAACGTACCGTTAACGATGAGAAGTCGGATGGGTCGTAGATCATGTCCATCCGTCACCCCTTTGTCGACTTGCTGTGACGAGGACCATGATGATGATGATGATGATGGATGGCAGTAGTGGATCTGTGGTGCCGCTGCAGTTCATTAGTTTAATTACAACTACAGGTGCTGGGAGCTGCCAACCTTCAGCAGCCCATCCATACACAAATCCTTGTTGCTTGGTTCTGTTTGTTACAGGAACGCTTTGGTAGAGACTCTTTCCAAGGTCTCAGCAGTACCGGTACAGCTGTAGTAGTGACTTCCATCCTACTAACGTAACATGTTGTCAAGGGGAGTGTTGCGATTATCGTCGCAGTTGACCAAATTGAGTTTGGCCAATGGTATCGGAACTACTGGTAGCAGTGCCTGGATGGCAGCGTCATCGCGAGTTTCCCCAGTCGTCACGACAAACTGGCCTTCCATCATGACTATTCGAACCTTTGCTACAACTGACAAGAAGAGTTCCAAGGAAGTACCGGTACGTATGTTATTCGATTCTACTGTATTCTACTGCATTCTATTGTATTGTTTACTGTTGACTCCTTGAGAGTGACTCCAGGTGCAACTTCTTGCGAGTTGTTGCATTCACGTCTTTTTGTTTGCTCACCTTGTTCAATTTCCTTTCTCTGCAATGGAATTTTTCTCACTCATCTGCCGCTACCACATATATATGTATAAAGAAGCAAGACAGTGCCGACACTACCCCTCAGAATCAAGCAGCCTCTCAACCATTTTTACAACATCAAGAATGGGTCAAATTTCAACAATCCATTCGTGTGGAGGGATTCCAAACGGGACAACTGACGGCCGCCACGATGCTCAAGAAGAATCGAGGAGGCAAACAAGCCCGGACTCGCAAGGCCCGTGAATTGGCCTTGATGCAACAATCGGATCCCAACTTTTTGAATGATTCGACGGATAAATTTCCTGCCATGCGTTATTCACCGGAAGAAACGCAAGAATTGTTACAATTGGCCTTTGATACTTTACCGAAGAAGACGGGGAAACGCGGGACGCGCAACCTCCAACGTCAAAAGCGACGATGGACTCAGGTACGAGAGATTCGGGCCAAGTACAAACGACAAATTGTTGCGGCCCATCATCGACGAATGGAACATCGTCAATGGACTCGTCAACAAACCAAAAATGTCAAGGAAATGGCACCCCAAGTTTGTCAAACCGATAGTCGCTATCAAGCACAAATCTTGCAACGTTGGGCTGCTACCATGATTACTCCACCACTAACAGCAACAACCCAGGTGCAACAAAGTGAATAGCGGAATAAACAATAGTTAGGTAGACCCTGTTCCATATACTCATTAGTCATCATCCACATTACTACCCAATCCCTAATCTACATAGCACGACTAGTATCTACTACATTCAACATTCAACACCTTTCCAGCAAACAAAAACGAAATAAAAAAGCATAAAGATAAAAGAAAAAACGTCTAGAATAGTACAGAAATAGTTGGTGGCATGGGTTAGAAAATCACCCCACTGCCTTGATGATGATAGCCTTGACTGTGAATCAATATACAGGTGTGACGTTTTTTCCCGTTGGGTTTTTTGGGTATGGCATTCGAGACGATGTGCCATTATAATCCCCCGACAATACCATGGTAACACACGAACCCTATCATTGGCAAGGACTGGCACCGCCAGGGTCCATTCGTGTTGAGTTGAAAGAGAGCAATTTCCACCGCATTTCAGTGTCGGTGGTCTGATTTGTCATCATCAGTTTATGACGATGGGGCCGCCACGACATTGGGGGTTACTCGTTCCATCCCATTGGTTGAGGATTCCCAAGTCTTGCGAACTTCCCATACAAAACCGACCTTTTCCAGTTCCAAGATACGATCGACTGTCATGTTACTCGTTTTGCCGTCTCGGAGTAACTTGTATTGACGTCGTTGACACTGTCATAGAAAGGAGGCAAGGTCCTTGTTTGTGAGTGATTTTGCATTTACATCGTCATACTCTTGTGTGTGCGGTGCAGTTATGGCTTACCTTGACCCATGTTGCTAATTGTGGGTTATCCGGAAAGGTACTTGGAACGTTGCAGTCCCCACGTTGTCTGGCATAGTCTTTGAGTTCATGAAGTTTCTCTGCCCAAGCAGCGGCATGAGAATCCCAAATGAATCCAATATTTTCTAACAATTGTACTCGTTCGTCGGTCATGGTCGACATTTTCCCCTCAACCTTAAGTTTATATTGATATCTTTGGCGTTTGACCCAACGGGCCAGAGGTGGGTTATCCTTGTACGTATGAGGAACTTGACTGAGCGAGTGAACCACAAATCAATGAATGTCAGAAAAATATTTGTATAGAGCTAGCCAACATAAGTTTGCTCCCACGAGCATGTTGAAAGTACTCACCAGTGACCCTTTTGCTTTCTAAAGTCACAAAGCTCTTGAAACTTTTCAGTCCATTGCTCGTATTGATACGGACGGAAGCGGTGACCGTTCTTCTCTGGATCCGAGCATGAACTATCATCGTCGTCATTATCAGTTCCACCGGTAGATTTGTGGGGATTTTGATCAGATGATGATGAAGATTGTGGTGGCGGTGGCGGCGGAAATCGTTTGGCCTTTTTGGAAAGGTGTTGATACTCTTCCGGGCGCTCCTTGATGGGTTTTTCCAATTCCCGCTTGGGAGCCAACGACAAGAGTTTAGGATTTGCACCAGAGGACGCTGCCGTGGAAGCTACAACTTTGGCACTCTTTGGTTCCGCAGAACCAACGCTTTGATTGAGCTGTAGGGCAACACTGGTTGAATGGTGTTGCGGGAACATTTCCGAAGCCAACTTTTCACTGGCCTGGCGAGAGGCAATTAGAGATTCCAGGTAGGGCAAAGCGGATGTGGAAGGAGGTGCAGCATGATGATATAATAACATGGCAGCCTGCATGCGGCGAATCTGTTCCATTTGAAGGTGTGACTGGTGTTGGCGCTGCTTGAGGTACATTGCAATGGCCTCTTGTTCTTCGGCCACTCGGGCAGCAACCAGAGCTGCGGCATTCAAGGGCACTTGGTGAAGATACGGGTTTACACGAGAGGCTTGAATCCCCAACACTGCATTTTGGTCCAAGCGGCGAGATTCTTGATGTACAATGTGGTTATCCGCGAAGGAGTCTGCAGTCGTGTTTGCCTTCGACATTTTGGTGGCAGCATTGCTCTGTCTTGCCGCCTTCTTGATGGCATCCTCATCCGTTGCAAGTTCCAAGCTAACAATTTTAGCTAGACCGACATCCAGTGGAACATGCTTTTGTTGTTTCTTTCCACTCTTGGCTGCGTTGTCAGCTCGCGGAGTCTCCTCATTGTTGGTTGTAGCGCCAACACTTGTCAATGACTTGTTGTGAAGGCGTCTGGCCGAAACTAGCTTGTGATGCATCTTGTGTTTCAATCGTTCCATGCGACTAACGGTATTTCGCTTTGACTACCCTTGAAGTTTACTGCAGTGGTGAAGTGTTGTTGGTGAGAAGTGATCAGTATCGGAAGGAATAAGGCCTGCAACAGTTACGGGTACAAGTATTCCATTCACAATGTCATCTGCGTGCACTCACACTGGTACTTTTGCAAATGAGCCAACGAGTGTATGAAAAAAGGGCGACAAACGAAGTGTGTGCGCTTTTATTCTCTACCAGAGTCAAATCAGTGAAACAAGCGCAACGAACATGTACCTGGTACGTAAGTAAATCAATGCAACCCGCACGAGTTTTGTCAAGCCACTTGACTTTTTTTCGACGCCTTCTCGTTGTGTGAAGTGGATTGTGCGTTTTTTACGTGATGTGTGGGAAATCGAGGCGATTACGAGAGAGGCCAAAAACCCCTCCCACAACCTATCGAGAAGGCGAAAAGCTCCAAGAAATCCAAGAACATTTGGGTTCGCACGACGCCTACAAAGAGTTGTGCTGGAAAAAATGTTCTCGTAGAGGTTTCAACATCGCCGGGGCTTGAAGGATACAAAGACCGTCCCAGATTCCGAATTCGAGCGTCCTCATTGGACAGCCAACCAAGAAAGAAAGCCTCTCCCATAAATCTAACCCGCCTTCATAATTCGCCACGCTACAGCCTCCCTTGGATCATCGAAGAAACACGCAGGGCCACTTTTTTGGCGTTATTTATTATAGTTGGGGGAACCCAGCGATGGATGTGACAAGATTGGCATTCCGACGTGTCAGTGTCCTTAAGTCAAAAACTTATGCCCTCGCCAACCCGGTGCCTCAAACGGACCGGATGTGTCCTGTGTCCTTGGGTAGGAATCCATAGTTGAGAATGGTTGTGTACGCCCTTGGTCCTTGTTATGCAATGACAAGCATGAGTCATTTTCTACCTTGCGACTCGAAGGCACACGTTACTTCGGTGGGACGTGATGCTTCTCTGCCGTTGTCCGAGATGATCACGTGCTTTTCTTTCGACTCCCATTGAAAGTTGCCGCTACAAGCTTTTGCTTAAGCAACCGGTGATAGGTGATTGTCCATAGAAACAGCCAGCCCCATAGTTGACAACTAGTTCAAGTGATATTTTCGGTTCGCCAATCGGACTCCCTTTTAACAAACACAAGTTCGAAGCATTCCACCTAACGTCACATTTAAAAGTCGAAAACATTCGCCAACAAGAATCTCGGGAAGAAATCGTTTGGTCAATCGTGAAAAAGCTGCAATATTTGTTCTCCATTCCTAAAACCACTTGTACCTGGTAACATACTAAGAAGTGTCTATTACACCCTCCAAGGCCAATAAACAATAAATCGTCTCAGAAGGTACCTGGTACCGTTGTACCTGGTAAGCTGGTTCCTGCTGCCTGACATAATTAATACCAGGTATTTTGTACTACTACTGGTACAAGCCCCGGTACTGGCAAGAAAATGAACTTTGTTGCAAGTTTGATGATAACGGGGCGGCAACAGTCGGCGGGATCCTGAAGCGAGCGAGGAGGACTTTCGACTTGCTGAGTGTTATGTCGTCCTCCTAGGCTAGCTAGCTAGCTAGAAGCTCGCTGGATCATGGCTTTGTCTTGCACAGTATATCAGCAAGATGCCTAATGATCCCATCCATCGCTAGTGAAAGTCGCTCCATCATCAGGCATCATGGTCACAGGGTGCCAGCAGGCAACACCGCCACCAGCGACCAGCCAGCGGCCACCAGGTCGTCCGTCGTTCTTCTTCTTGTTGTACCTTGCTTGTTGCTTCTTGTTGCTTGACACTCCTGCAAAACCAGCTACCACAGTCTATGCAGTAGTAGATGCGGGTTCCTGATGGTGCGTGTTCCGTTGCATTACCACAACAGACTTGCTA
>SWEM01000456.1:0-25559 GCA_019593585.1 Nitzschia palea | reverse complement strand
GTGCTAACGTGTGTGATACTTTATGAAAAAAGGCCGTCTGTTTTTCCCGATGATGAAGCAAAGCCAAGTTGATATTGAAACATTACGTCGTACCCTTCGCGTGGAACATTTGGGCTACTATCTGAGTGGTCCCCAACCACCTGAGAAAAACAAACAGGTATCTCCCAATACTGATACTATCTCGATGACTTGATCCCTCGACTATACCACACCAATGAACTTGGGTCAAGGTCACAAATTTCAGGGAGTGTGTCCCTGGTTGTTTAAATAGGAGGATAGAGAAAATGTGAGATTACGATTACAAGGCTACTCTCTACGATACATTCGAGAAACGTGTCCAGTGATTCCTGACCAAGACTTACTCCAGTGGTACCTTTTGGGCAAACCAGG
This sequence comes from Nitzschia palea, assembly GCA_019593585.1. Taxonomy (NCBI): domain Eukaryota; phylum Bacillariophyta; class Bacillariophyceae; order Bacillariales; family Bacillariaceae; genus Nitzschia; species Nitzschia palea. The sequence goes on along the minus strand of SWEM01000456.1, from coordinate 25,169 downwards.
TAGGCTGCGACGAGACTGGATCCCTCGAATAATTATCCCTGAGGGTATCCATAGAGTCGAGACGTGGAACAGTGGTCGAGTTGAGAGCGGCATAGAGAATGGGAGCCGCCAGAAAAATTAGCAATGCCGAAACGGGTGCGTATAGTGACCACTGGGTCGGAGGAAAGTAGGAAATACCCCTATAAAATGATAGCAAGAATTGGAAAGGGACCGTGATGAATAAAATTAGCGACGTTTCTCCACTGGTTTCCAACACTCAATCCAACAGGATACTCTTGTTGCACCAAACCACGCACCAAGATTCTAGAGATTCCTCATCCAACACGACCCACGCAAAGTATATCAGTGCCAATGGCGGAATGAACAAGTGGCACACAAAACTGCAAGTCTACACCAGCGACAATGTAAGATTTACGGTTGGTGAATGCACGTAAGGAGGACCACAGTAAAGTGCCACAACTAAATCGTGTCACCCACCTCCATTTGACGAATTGTCACTTGTTTCAAATTACCCTCTTATTATTAGGCCGACTACTGTAGTTGTACAAGTGGTGAGGTTGTTGTTGTTGCGAACTTGGCCGAGAGGATCTGTAATCGAGCGAGTCATTGGAGGCAACGCGAAAAGCAACCAAGCACCACAAGTCATTTCACTCGTTTGGAACAGCCCAATACACATGTGATGACAGTAGTCATAAAAATGAGAGAAAGCAGTGATATAGAGTTTCGAGACTATGCAGACGAGTCACAACTGGAGCATGTGATGAAACTTGTCACAACAGATTTATCAGAACCGTATTCAAGTACGTGCAGGGACCTGTATGATTGTCTGGAACCGCTCCATTCGCAAGAACGTTCCTATATAACTGAAAGCACCATCATCACAAGTCTCACATGTCAGTGTTTGTCCCATCCTTTTTTGAATTTGAACTTGTGTATGTTCGCGTGTGTGTAAAAAAGTCTTTACCTATCGATACTTTCTTCATCGGTTCCCCGAGCTGTGTATCATTGCCGTTCCCAAAGATGGGACCGAACCGATTGGTTGTGTAGTTGGAAAAATTGATCAAGAGGAACTAGTAGTGGCGGGAGTTCCGACCCAAGTACAAACGGGATATATTGGAATGTTGGCAGTACAATCGTCATATCGGCGTCTGGGAATAGGCAAGGCACTCGTCCGACAAGTATTGCAACGGATGAAGGACATGGGATGCAAATCCGTAACGCTCGAGACAGAAGTGACCAATACCACTGCCCAACGACTCTATCAAGATTCTTTTGGCTTTCTTCGTGAAGAACTTTTGGTCCGCTATTATCTCAACTTTAACGATGCCTTTCGATTGCGACTGTGGTTTGAAGGTGTCTAAAATACAAAATACGCTATTTGGTTGTGGAAAAAGTCAGAATCGGACAAGCGCGGGACGAGATTCTGTGCACATGTCAAAGGACAATATAATCAACATCTTCAAAAGTTCCACAGTTTTGTCTGGATCGTACCCACAGGGATCATTTTTCAAGATAGATTGAGTGCAACAGTAACGAATTGTTGTTAGACCGATTAATGGCAGATTGCTTGTCCTTGTAGTAAATGAAATATTGCATTTGCTCGTCGCGCCGCTACTTCCTCTGGTCGTTTGAATAGTGGATAGCTTCGAGTGTAGTCGATTGTAGATGCCCGATGCAACACAATAGACCAAAGTGCCCTTGGTACATTGCTATTGGTGTACAATCGTCGTCCGGCTCGATTGCAGTCCAGCAAATGGTCAAGCGATGCCTTTTGATCTACCAACGTTGGCAAGTCTATTCGTTCCAGGCCACGGTTGTATTGCAACGCTGCCAAAAGAGCATCACAACCTCGTCCAGAGTGAAGAGAGTTCCCCTGCAAGTTGAGTTCTCGAAGTCCCTTGACCTTGGCCAGGTGAACTGCTAGCTGTGCAACACTGTCCTCGTCAAGACCACAATGGGCGAGACTTAATGCCACGATATTGTCGTTGTGTTCCAAAATTTCTCCCAATGCCTCCATGTCACAAAATTCACTAGATGTGGAAAGTGTCAATTTGTATTGGATACGTCGTGTTCCTGCTGACGACGACGACGACTTGGAAAGATGTCGAATCGGGGTCCAATCGCCTCGAATCGAAAGCTTGATGGTATTTACTTTGCTTGCCAGGTTCCTCGCAAGGGCATTTAATGCCGCAAGGGTACTCGACGATATTCCATCCATACAGGCAAAAGAAATACTTTCGAGTGATACGTGCTCTCGTATCGACTGAAAGACTCTGGTGGGATCCATCCCTCGAACTCTAGCAATTCCCAAATGTTTCAAGCTCATGTTGTTTTGAAATCCACGTAATAGAGTATCGACCGATGTCTCATCCGAATGTCTGGTAGCAATCACACTCAAATATAAATATTCCAATGATATTGTCCGACAGAGAGCCTCGTAAATGGCAGCGGCAAACGGTTCGGTCATGTGAATGGCCTGTAAGGATAAACACTTGAGCGAAGAACAAGTTCCCACTCCCTCTCCAATAATTTTCGCCGTGCTGGGTTTAATGTGTAAACAATCCAATTTGAGATATTCCACTTGAACACATCGAAAGATAAGGGACAAGGCTTCATCGAGTTTGCCACGGCACGAGGTAATTCCTATCCTCCCCACCTTGCGACCCTTGAGCGCCAACTCCATCCGTTTAATGTTGGCATCGGTAAAGGAAACATCGAAAAAATTCAAACTCCCCACACTTTTTTCATCGGTAAGGTCGACAAGTACCTTATCATCGGATATCCAAGTATATTCCGCTTCGTTCATGATGTCTAATGACAAGAGAGCGAGAGGGGAGATGATAGAAACTGGGATTCTTTGATTTTTGGCATCACCGCGGATTGGAGGGAAGATTTCATGCTTCCGAAGAACAGGTTTGAGAAATCAGCGATAACGCGGTATCACAACAGCGATACTTCTAACCTGTCAGTCAGTCGCATCAAAGTTTTTGTCTGTCTGTCTGTCAATGTCATTTCGAGGCAAGACTACTTCAGTACCAAGTTGCCATGGTTCAAAGACGATCATCAGAAATCGGGAGTCGGGAACTCATACTCCTGGATAAAAACACAATCCAACACTGAACTATACAACCAATCACACCCTGTGCACTTTAATTCGTGAGACAAAACCATGAGCTATCGGGGTAGAGACGAGCCTGAAGAAGAGGAGGAAGATTTACCTCAACAAATAACGGAATTGGCTCAAGCCAGTACACCTAGTTCATTGCGGGGAATCCGAGCCTGTAAACGATGTGGAATTCTCAAGACCATGGAACAGTTTGTCAATGAAGGTTGTGAAAACTGTCCTTTTCTAGATATGGTGAGCGTTTCGTAGTGCACAAAGATGCATAATGTCTCTTGAGTACTGGTCGTGAGAAATCTGACTCTTTGTCATGATTCTTTTTCCCCTTGTGATCAATTTTTTAAAAAGGCTGACAACCCAGAGCGATGTGGGGCTTGCACAACAGCTTTCTTTGAAGGCCAAGCTGCTATTATGGATCCACGAGAAAGCTGGGCTGCCAAATGGATCCGTGTTGACACGTATCTACCGGGAGTTTATGCAATCTCTGTCACTGGTCAATTTGATCGCGAGATGGAGGAAGAGCTAGAAGCACGTGGGATCCGGTGGCGATGCCGGCCTGCACAAACAGCATAATCATCATAGATCGTCCGATTTGGCTCGAACTTTTGAGTGGAACGTTGCGATGTATGAGGAAACTGTCATTTTTATGGGTGTAAATCTCCTTGTTGGAAGGAAATCATCACTTGGCAACCCAAACCAGTACCTTTCTGAGTAGAGTCGAGCGCTCTCCATGTGAGTGATCCTCTAACAGTAAATACAATGGGAACAACTAGACTAAAGTATGAAGTACCAAAAAACATGTTTTACACTTTTGTCGATATTGCCCCCGTGCTGAAAATGACCTCCTTTTTTTCATTTGTGAGGTCAAGCGATGGAGTCCACTTTCAAGGACGGAAAATTCAGTAGATCACGATACTCCCTTCGGAGATGTTGTTGATTGAAGCAATAAGGGCAGTTGATCGTTGATCAATCGTGTTTTACTCCTCACTTTGCCGCCTTCCCCGATGGAGCAATCTGTGATCCAAATAGCAACACTGTGACAGGTAGAGCGAGACACTGACGGATGACCTTTATACAAATTTCCTACAGTTTTGTCCATGTGATGCCATCCTTGAAAATGAGCTGATTTCCTCGTATTTCTGCCGACAAGCGTTTGGGTCCACTGTATGGACTGAAATCAATCACCAACTTACTTTCCGACTTGTTAATGACCGCCGCCAGGCTCGTAGATATTTGATCGGCGCGGTCGGCCACATCAATGGAAACTCTGGCATTGCCAAGTTCACGAATAACTCTATATCCATCCGGAAATCTTGAATCGACATAGACTCCCTGTAAACCATTGTCCTTGACCCATATACTCCCATCAGGGAATCGAATGCTGCCCATACTCAAGACCTGGTTACCATCACTACCACCACCATTGGCATTACAAAAATTCACATACAGTAATTGATCTGGTGAATAAACAGCTGGAAGCACCTTCATTTGACCTTCTTCCGTTGGAACATTGATTTGTAAATTGGTTCTTTTGGTGGTCGAGTCATAGGTGTTGGTTCCCAAGAGTTGAAGGGTTGGTCCAGCCACATCATCACGGACCGTGACGGAAATGATTCCAGGTCCACCGCTACGAACGACACGATACCCTTCGGGATGTTTGGGATCACGATAGACACCCGAAAAATCCAATGGAGTAGTTGTCGTTTCCATTGTCGAGTCGGTCACCAGCAAGGAAGGTACCCATAATGAGGATGCGATTCCCAAAATAATTTCTCGTCGATCCAAAAGTGGTACTAATGCTGCCACAGTAGGAATCCACAGGGAAACAATCCAAAAGACGGCGCAAGTATGAAACCATAGTAATCTCCTATTCATCCTGAAGATCATGAATTGCGTGTCTGCCGGTAGTTTGGCACTTGTGTAACCTCTTTCGACCTCTCTGTGGATCTATCCGTTTCTCTCTAGCTGACTGAATTCAAAAAAATGGCGAGCTGATTTGTTCGCGGCATAATATAAAGAGAATTCATTGCCGAAGAGTCCTAGTCGAGTGAGTCGTTCGCGTGGTCTCCTATGTTGTATGCCAGAACGTTAGTAGTTTTTGTTTTTATTCTTTTATACTAGTATATTGGATTGAAGTAATCCCGAGTTTGGAAGGTAAAATACCAAATGGGTGGCACAATGCCGGTAGTGTTCTTTCAAATAAATTGTCATGTTTTCCTGTTGTCGATTAGCTACCACAGCGCAACGATAAAACTACTAACTTTAATATATAACTAGTAAAGAAGTCATAAAAACATTTTCAATGAAATTCCATCCTTTGGTACCTATTATCTCTTAACTCTGCAAGAAGTAGCTATCCAAATCAGGAATACCACACGAATCTTGGAGATATCCAGAAACCATGAGTTGACCCCAGGCTTGACTGAGTGCGGGACCACCACGATTTTGACAGAGTTTGGTTTTCTTGACGAGATCATAGTATCGTCGTGCACTACGTCCATAGGCGTCACGTTGTTGGGGTCCCGAGGGGGGGAATCGCCTTGAGTTCGGGTAATCCCGTGGCCGTATTCAACAGGGCAAAAAAGTCATTGAGCGCGACCCGACCCTCTTCCCATCCACTCTTGGCGGCAGATACGGAACTGGCGGGAATTTCGACGGGTAAATCCTTGCGGTACCCAGCCGTGACTTTACTAATCCCATTCATGGCCTTTTCAAAACGAAATTGCGCATCTCTCATCTCGTCGGCGACATCTGGTGGCATACTCAACAACAAGATTCTCATGGGATTGACAAAATCACGTTCAATTTTTGATGGCTGGCCTTGACCCTTGTTACTATTGACACGAAATAATTGACGCACTTCCCCCCACTGATCAATATCACCCACCTTGTCTTGAAGTTCGAAAATGTAATAGTCGGCTGCAATTTGGAGTGGGATCCGATATTGTAGATAGGATCGAATCGCCTCGGGTGGAAGGTCTGGTAGATTCCCATCCTTGGACCCCGTGAGACCAGCTGCTAGAGCGGGCTCTGGATTCCAAGTACTAGCCACGATTTGCGTGGTTAGAATAGTAGCAGGAACCAGAGAGAAAAACTGTCGACGAGAACTACCGGAACATCCCTTGACATTCAAGGCCTTTTCATTGGATGGGACCGAGAAAGCCGATACCACAGGCAACAGCACGAGAGCAACAGGATACACAACCTTCATTTCTCGATTTTACTATTACCAGTAGTAGCTATTGCTTCTTTGGGTATCAGTCAATAAGGTACTTGAACTGTTTTCGTCGTCACTTGGTGTGTCGGAGCTGACGATGTTGGACTTCGGAAAGTAGATTCACGAATGATGTCTGAATGATGAAACAGGTGTAGCCATCTGCCACGCCCACATATCAAAGAAGATCGGGAAGAAGATCCGACCGTTTGCCTTAGGATCCTTTGTCGATTTGACGTTATATTTGGACCGGTAGTTACCAGTATCTTCTCCATTTCGCTCTTGGCTCAATAGTAGTAGGTGTATCTGGTCTCGTTATCCTTGGAAGACGTTTCACAAGTTCGAGTAACCATGAAGCAGTCTCGTTATCTGACGATATATCTACTGCTATTGCTGCTGCTATGTACTATAGCTTCTATAGCCAATGCAAACAGTAAGGACGAGACTGACGAAGCACCCAGTCGCGAAGGCTCAACATCAACAAAAATGATGCGATTGAACTGAATCCAGACTATGTCGAACAGGACGAAGCTGCTGCAGGACAAGGTGCCAAGTCAGAAAATGAAGATGACGATGATGATGATAACTATGATGATGACAAGAAAAGAATGTTACAACAACTGCCGACTCGGCAAAGTCCAAGGTGGAAAGTGCCCTCCGCCAAACCAAACGAAAATATTCCAAATATGCCAAGCTCGTCAAAAAGAATCGCAAAATGATAACTCTGGCTTTGGCAGTCTTTGCCTTTCGTCGTGAAATCCGAACCTTGTTGGTTTATCTCTTGACGCATGAAATTATGGATCCCAAAACTGGCAAGTTGCGAGTGAGTCCTACCAGCCTCTTGAAATTTCTCCTCTTTGTTGATGTGCTGCGACGGTTCCAAAGTGGTCGCAATGCCTCTCAACCCAGTTTTCAAGCCTTGGCCAATTTGGGAGAATCCAATCCCATCATGGGACTCTTTTTTGCCCGGGTATTACGAGTACCCATGTTTAATCCGGCCTTTTTACCTCCCATTGCCCAACATTATACCTTTGAACGGATCAATGAACGATATTTAAAAGATGGCATGGCATTGCACAAGGCTATTCATGCCAAACATGAGGATTTCAAATGGCCCACGGTTGATACCGCCATTACTCGCTCCATGATGGCCGCCAATCGTCTACCCGAAATTCCGGCATCGAATGAAACGGTAATTGTGGTGGACATGACATCTCTGGATACGTCGCTAACAACCATGGACCAAATCCGAGACCAAGTCTCGTTTTTGTTGAGCAGTCACCGTGCTGCTGCCATGATGATGCCATCTTCTTCTTCTGGTGATACCAATGCTTCAGCTACGAAAGAAGAAGAGGTAACATCGGCGACAGCAGGGCCATTGGAAATCATAATCTTGTTAGAGTCACCGGGTGGAAGTGCTGCGGATTATGGACTGGCTGCTCAACAATTACTGCGTTTACGCCAAGATCCAGGAATTATCTTGACTATTTGTGTCGATAAGGTGGCAGCGTCGGGTGGGTACATGATGGCTTGTACGGCCAGTCCCGGGCAGTTGTTTGCTGCCCCCTTTGCAGTGGTGGGATCGATTGGTGTATTGGGCCAAATTGTCAATGCTCAAAAGTTACTAGAAGGATGGGGACTCTCTCCGTTGGTTTTTCGTGGTGGCAAGGACAAGGCCCCGTTGGGGGTGCTTGGTGAAGTCACTCAAGAAGGAAAAGACAAGACGCAAGCAATCATTGATGTCACCCATGAAGCCTTTCAACAACATGTCGTAAATGCCCGTCCCATTCTCAAAAAACATATTCAAAAGGTTGGAACGGGAGAAATATTTATTGGGCAAGGTGCACTGAAAGCTGGGTTGGTTGACAAGATTACCACCAGTGACGAGTACATTACGTCCAAGGTGGCTGCGGGGGCGCGAGTACTCAAACTTGTCAAGAATCGTAAAGCCCGATTTCCCTTTGCCAGTAGTTTTGACAATTACGACACAACCTTGGGGGAGCAACGCCCCATTTCGATTGCCAGTTTACTCACGAATGCTTGGAGAACGAGTGCCAGATATTTAGGAGTTGGAACGGACTTGTCATCCGATTCGTTTCGGCAAGCTGTGACTGTAGTTCAGAGTCCCAAACTTTGCGCAACAACATAACAAAGGGAGAGTTGATAGAATGAATGGTTTCAAGATTCATCCATATTCTGCATGCCCAGATGTTTCCAGACGACATCGTGATTGGTCCCGGCTGTCCTGCCAAAATCGCATTTGAATTTCCGTGCACCATCCTCTGCTACCATTTTAACACTTCGGAAAAATAAGTTGATTTATGAACGGCCGTCATTACCAATTTAGAAATTTGAGATTCATACTACAATCTTGTTTATGCTTAGCTTGTAGCCGCCTGATCTGTGCGATACGAGGCAATACATTTGAGAAGTTCTTCTTGACTCGCCTCTGTCATGCGATTATGAAGTTCTTCGACCATTAGATGAATTTCAACAGGTTCTGTGGGCATAAAATTTGTTACTTGTAGCGCTTCAGCTTCTGTCAGTCCAAAGGAGGTTGTACTGGACGAGGTTGGGGTACCACTGGAACCGGGTGTGGTGGGTGCCGCCTGTCGTCGACGTTTGGACGAGGTCAACTTGGCATGAAATTCATCCAGTTTCGAAACATCGACATTTACGCATGGTGAATTCTTGAGATAATCATAAACCTTTTCTTCAATCCAATCTCGATGTTGTGTTTTCGTTTCCTGTTGTACCTTGCGGCGTTGGAATCTGGCCAACTTTTCTTGGCGCTTGATGACTTTTTTTTCCAAAATTCTCAATACTTCGATATTCGATATCAACACTGGAGAATTCGAATCTGTCAGAACCTCCATTGTTGGCTCCAGTACACCTGTCAACAATTATTATTTCCGTGTAAAAAGGCACGGGTTGATTCTGGCGAGAGCCCAGTTTTATCGGCGACCCATGGCATGGTCGATCTTGTTTGTGTGGTCCCCAGTGCGTACGGTAGTTGCACTGTACTGTCGAATGGGTCGAATGATTTTTATGTTTGAAGTGATCTGTCACGTCTCAGTCTCAGTCGTGGGAGTGAACAGTTTTTTCGGTTTCCTTTCATGTGTAATCAAACAAGAGTTCCACCAAACCCAGATTCAGAAAAACGACATGCAAAGATGAGTTGTCTCTCGGCACCGTTTGAGAGAGATGGTTCAAAATTTCCAACTGTCAAACGCCATCACTCTTAATTTCATCTCGCCTCTCGGATCCATGAAACAGAAACGAAAGATCACCTGCATCACACTACTACGAAGATATCAACAAAGATGAATCGAGGACCACGCTACATCGTTTTGGTCGTCGCAGCTGTGACTCTTGTCATCTTGATCACTACATCGAGTGTTGTCAAGAGTAAACGAAATGACTTGGAGGAATCCGATTCCTACTTGTCATTGCAAGGTACCACGGAACCTACTCTTTCGCCGTATATCACAACGAATCCAACCAATGTTCCATCGTTGAGCCCATCCATTGGAATGGAGGAAAACTGGACATATGCATCTCAAGAACCTACTACCTTCGAAGTGAATGGCACCGAAACATTCTTACCAAAGAACTCCACAGAATCACCGGCTCCGACCGACAACAGTAGTACGGTTTGGCCCAGTTTCACTCCCTCACTAAATCCAAATTCAAGTACGTTCCCATCATTGTCGCCTGTTCCAACCTACTGGAATGACACTTTGCCCAGCGAGCAACCGACTTCTTCATTCCCTTCATTTTTGCCAACTGCTACCAGCCCTTCTACATCAGCCATCCATCACTCCACACGACCATCTCCGGCGGGAAATACGACCTCCAGGCCGCTTAGTCTCACAACAGCGTCTCCGACTGCCAACAGCAGCGCCAACGATGGGACTGCTCGAATAACAACAAGTCTTTCCGATCAAGATTCATTGTCAACCTTGGGAACGCGATTTTACGCTATTGGAGATGTTCCGTACACAACGGCAGAAGCCAACGAGTTGAAGGTACAAATAGCGAATATCCCTCAAGACGCTGAGTTTGTCATCCATGTTGGAGATATTCGAACGGCAAAAGCTGGCAATCTATGTACACTTCACGAATACCACAATGTTGCAGCCATTTTGAATAAGTCACACGTTCCTGTCTTCATTATACTAGGAGGTGAGTTCTCTATCTCTATTGGTCACGTTTCTTGACATTTTTATGCTCATGCTGCTCTTTCCCTTCCCCAAGACAACGAATGGAACGATTGTCCGAATGTGAATCAAGGATTTACATATTGGATGACAGTATTTAGTCGTTTCGACGAGCAGTGGAACCACTCCTTCTCACTCCAACGACATGATACTCGGCCAGAGAATTTCGCTTTTGTGCACAAGCGCACGCTCTTTTTTGGTCTCAACTTGGTTGGAGGACGCGTCCAGCGGGCGAAGGAATGGGAAGAAAGATTGACGGATTTGTATGAGTGGGTCCAACAATTAGTAGACTCTCGTGTTCTATCAGCCCGGGCAGATGCCGATTCTGTCGTGATTTTTGGGCATGCTGATCCAACGAGTCACCACGCAGCATTCTTCGATCCCCTTGCTGACTACCTCGAGCAGGACTTGGTCGCTAAAATACCGTTCTTATACCTCAACGGAGATGGACACGTATGGAACTACAAAGAAAAGTTCCATCGGCGGCCCAACTTTCTACGTATTCAAGTCACAGGAGGAACAAGAGACCCTCCACTACAGATATCATTGAATAACTCCGATGCTCGGACAAAGCCCGTTCCAGAAGTCTTCAACTACGACCGAATGTTGACAATTATTGAACTATAGGCTGGCCCTATCGTAACCTCATTGACTAGATTAGCCAGCTTCCCATCGCCATCTCGTGAAGCGTACCTGCTTCGTTATCATATTATTTTGAGTACTATAACATAGCTTAAAAAATACTAACGTATGTTCTACCGGAAGCTAGTACATTGTGACCCTCTACTACTACATTATGATCGTTGGGGCCAAACGATCCAAGATCTGTTGTGAAACCCGAAATTCCACTACACGCCCCCGAAATACATTTTGACATGCCAAGATGTCTCGCTTGTCGCATTATCTTGGTATCTTCATCATCATCAGGCCAAGCGACAGAACTGGAATTTGGCTGAGATAGTGAAATAACATGTATCTACCGGTAATCTTGATAGTATCGGCCACCCGTGGGGTTGGTGCGTTCCTCCCAAAAGTCGATAATACGATACCTTTATCGTACGTCAATCCTCATCAAACGATTGTACGTTTCGGTTGGTTGCAAGACTTTTTTGAACCCTCCAAATCCAATCAATCGTCATCAAGGCAATCACAATACCCAGAGCAGTATCCAGCAACCTATGAACTCAATAGTGAAGTGCAAGTAGAAGGAGATGAACGATGCGCCGAGGCAAAACTAGGTTCGTCCATTACTCAAGAACACTCAACTAGAGTCGAGACCTTTGGTCATTGCCTACGATGCCAACCGATTCGGATGGAATCCGAGTGCCTTTCATTTCTGTGTTGATGGCAAGGGGGCAGCCATTGTGGTAGCTAGAACGCGCGATAGCCAAATTTGTGGTGGATACAATCCTAAAGGATGGGCATCCTTGGGTGGAGCCAGACCTTCGGTTGCGGCATTCTTATTTTATACGAGTCGTCGGTCTGGAAAGTTGCTTCAAAAGCTTCAAAAAGTAGGAGGTGGAGGCTTGGCCTGTGCTCGTGACGATCCTAATTTTGGAATTAGTTTTGGTCCGGATGGACTGGTCATTGCCCTACAATCGGGAAGAGAACGACTAGCCCAATCCAAACTTGGTCCCTATTATGAACGTGGTCCAGAAGAGCTGGCAAGTTTGTTTGGAGGATCCACTGAACTAGTAGATCTCAAAGTGTTGGTAGGCGTCTACAAGCCAGGAGAAGAAATTCCATACTCGGGGGGTGTCCTTGATATGACATCAGGCTAACTATATTGGAATGAGGTCATTGGGAGGAGTTGTATTTTTTCAAGCTCTAAAGCAAGGAGAAGTTTATATGATATTCTACTACAACATGACTGTACCCGTTGCAGACCCAGACTGTACCCGTTGCAGACCCACAACCTTACTCTGTGGCCGCTGCTGCTGCGATTGCTTCTGCGACTTTGGCGTACTTTCCCCCTCGGACCATGGCATAATTCATTTGTCGTTGGCGCATATGGGGAAGACTGCCTGTTGGAGTACCCCTAGCCAACTCTTTTCCATCGTCATCCACTAGAACAAAAGTGTCGAAACTAGCATTGGGAACCCAAACGAGCTTGAAGGCGATTCTAGATCGAAACTGAATGTGAGCCACATCTTGAGGTGGATCCTGGTTCGAACCATTGGCACATGTACTCCACGATCCCCCGGGCCCCAGCTCGGGCAAGGATGCCATTCGAATTCCTGGTCCTAGTAGGTTGCCAACGGCAATTTCTCGAACCGATCCATCATTCTTATTGTCGCTCACATTCTCAGCCATGCACGTTAAATCCACATGATTATAGTCGTTGAAGGCATGGCCCGTATATCCTTGTCCTGGTTGGGCATTGGGCAAATCTCGCAGTCCCCCCGCCCAGAGGAGTTTTCGGCGGACCTCCTCCCATGGACCATTGAGACCTCCGGGGGACAATGTGGCGACACGGGCTCGTACGGCCATCATGCGATCTACGGCAGTACCAGGATATTCATTGTCGAATGACATGGTTGTCGTTGGAGCTTCGGGAGAGGATAAATTCAACTGAACAGAATTATTGGTTGCCCCCGACAGTCTTTGGACAGAGCCCGAGCCAGCTACGACAAAGGCAGTTTTGTTGACCGTCTGTCCAGCTTGGGAGATTGTTGCAGAAGCTGCCAACGACAACAGAATTCGTAGACAAAACATCAAAAGTACAATTTAACCCTGCGATCGGCTCTCAAACGATTGCCATTAGCTTGGGATAGATAGTGTTGTTTTATAGTACGCATCGGCACTTGCTTTGATTATTTTTCTGTTTTTCTATCGTAATTTCTGCTGTCGTCACATCATTCGTCAAGGAACCCACGATTAATATGACCTCATTAGCCATCAGAGGGCCATAGAGTAGGGCCGTACCCTGTACCTGGGAGGCAATATATTCTACCAGCTCTGTGTACGGGTACATGGTTTACTGTGCATGACGTACCAGGTACAAGATACCGTACCTGGTAGCATGTTACCAGGTTCCAAGTCCATACCAGGCACAACGTGTTCTGCATTTGTCCAAGGTACCAGGTACAAGCTACAGGTACTAGGTACAGGGATGGCCGGGAAATTGGGAAATTCAAAACAGGAGAAAATACAAATTCGGTGAAACCGCTCCAAGCACTTCCGATGCTGTTACCATATGGAAAGCAGGCCAAGCAGCTAGACATAACTCTCTCAGTTGACGCCTTCGCTCCATAAAAATGTCACCCGTTGCCACGAGAGCCAAGAGAAAAGAAAGCACTTTCCACAACCCTTTCGAGCCGAAATGTTTGGGTGAAAGCATGGTTAATCCGAAGAAGCGCCGCTTGGGGAACAACTCCACAGAAACGTCATGGCAACTATCAAATGATATATTGCATCAAATTCTTGGGTTCTTTGTTTCCACTGGTGGGGTGGTTGATGTGGAGACCTTGCAGTCGACGATGCTGGTTTCAAAACAGTGGCACCAAGTTAGCACATCATCATCATTCTGGTCGAACTCACATGAGCACAGTGAATACTGTGATCCCATACGGAATGCCTTGTATCTCATCAAAGATGATGCCATCAGAGATGATATGGACTGTCTCGAACGAGAAGAGGAAGTCCCATGTTTTATCGGCTTCTCCAAGATTGTTCAATTGGAAGACGGATTCGGAGACTGTTCCCTGGTCTTTCGCGCGGTGGAACGCTCGAGTCGAATTCCGTGCCTTCTATGTATCTCGCCGAAGGCTCAAAGATCAGATGTACTTTTGAATCATCTGTTTGAAGCGCATTTCTTTCAGGGGTCGTTCGGATTCATGGCACCGCAAAGAAAATCTGTATTGATGCGTAATGAATATCCCTTGGGAGTAGGGCTGTGTGGTGACCGAGTTATTCGGTGGTATGAAGACGTCGATTCGACCTCACTATCAATGATTCCATCTCCTGTGTTTTGTCCCAAAGTATCTGGACTGACATTGGCACTGAGGGAAGCTGAGCCAGATCGATATGAATTCCATACACGCAAACATCTCAAGGTCCATTATCGTCATCTTCAATACCTGGAACGATCCCAGACGGATGAAATTTCTGATCATTTATCGACACGATCATGGGCCATGATTGTTGATTGGCTCATCGAGATTACAATGTGCTTTTGTCTTGATAGTAGAATACCATTTCATGCCATGGAACTCTTGCGACGATTTGTCTCACGAGTGGAGGTAAGTGTAAGAAGAACTTTTTGTGCACAGTCGTTTCATGAAAGAAACAACCTCTTACGCGAAATATAGGGAGTCGTTTCAAGAGGAAGGTACCAGCTTTTAGCCAGCGCTTGCATGCAAATTGCGACTAAATGCAATATGGGCAACATGAAAGCGGCGGACTTTCGGTATTGCAGCGACAATCTATTCACTGTTCAAGAATTAAGTGATGCTGAAGCCATGGTTTTGAGCATGCTTCAATGGCGATTAGCTCAACCGACAGTTCTTGACTTTCTTGGTGCCTTTGTCGAACACTCGGATATGGGACATGACAAACGAGAAGCGACCATGATGGCTTACCTTGCCGATCTTGCTCTCCAGTCGCAAATCCACGTGGACTTGAAGCCCTCGCACATTGCTGCCTGTATCACTGTTCTCGCTCGATTTTGCCTTGGTATCCCAGAGAATCCGCTCTGGATAGATGACTACATCGCCCTGACAGGTTATACGTTTGACGAAGTGTGCGATGGTGCAGTCATCCTATCTCGCCGTTTGGATGAAGTTCGTACTCTTGCTCCTAACTTACGAGTTATCGACAGGCGACACCAACCATCTGGGGCCATTCCATTGATTGCAAAGCCTTCCGTACTAAAGGCTTACCAAGCTCGAATGACTAGAGAGTCCGGCAATTCCTAGTGCGCGTCAAGGGACTGCTATGCTATGCTATTTCAAAATTATAGTTTCCGTGAATTTCGCGGTAGTCTAAATGCAACTGCTTGTTAATTGTTAAAATATATCATCAATCATGTTACTGTTATGTAAATAATTCCGTTGAGGTTGTGAGTTTAACACCTAGTTCTTCCACTTGCTTTTGAAACGACGTGGCCGCATCCTCAAAGCCTGGGACTGCCGAGCAACAATCTGTCAAGAGAATAATTTTACCCAAGTCCTCCTTGGGCCAGCGTTCCATGATACTAC
This sequence comes from Nitzschia palea, assembly GCA_019593585.1. Lineage (NCBI taxonomy): Eukaryota > Bacillariophyta > Bacillariophyceae > Bacillariales > Bacillariaceae > Nitzschia > Nitzschia palea. The sequence goes on along the minus strand of SWEM01000456.1, from coordinate 9,416 downwards.
GAGTGGTATAATTGACACAGTGGCTCATGGCTTGTCCACAAATGATGAGATGATTGGATTGTTGTTCCAACGATGATTGAAGTTGGGCATTAAAATTTGTAGCAGGATTGACAGGGACTTCTGCCTCGAGGGCCGAATAGGATTCGGTCAAGAGATTTTCTCCTTTTAAAATCCATTCCACGCTACCACCAGTTGTCGTTGACCAAGATTGGACGGCATCAAAGACAATATCCACCATGGCATGACCCGGCGATCCAATCAAACAATGTTCTGGCCAGATACACAATTGGAACTTTCCTTTGGATTCTAATCGTTTGGTATATTCCATAGCATACTGGTATAAATCAATGGTTCCATCGGACAATAGCAAATGATCCAAATTGCCAAATATAGTGGCATCGAGGGTGTTTTGTGGAATTTTGAGATCGGATCGTGGTTTCCATTTGCCATTGACAACATCTTGGAAAGAAATAATGGTGAATGGATCTGGATGGGTGTTAGAATCTTCACCCGAAATCCAAAATGCTGGATGTGCAATATGAAGCTTTTGATGAGAATCCATGGTCGCTACAATGCGAGTCAACTTCTGGGCATGGTTCCGAATCAACGTGGCAATTCTCTCGGCATCCTCATTGGCGGTAGGAATGGCCAAGGATCCACCTGGATGAAAATCCTTTTGGACATCAACCAAAACTAGAGTCGTTGTTGTTGTTGTCGTCGTCGTCGTCGTCGTTGTGGCAAGATCCGATGACATGATGTAAAGTGTGTAACGATGATTTACAGTTACAAAGACGAAGAGTCAATGCAATGCAAAGAGGGCGAAGTGTATTCTGCAAGTATTCGTCCAGTTCGACAAGGCACCCGGAAAAGGGAATCTACCAATCAGCGCCACCCATCACCACTTCTGGAATCTTTTTCCACCGCCATCGGATTTTTGGGATCGATGAAAGGTGCTGCTGAGATGATGGGCCGTCCAACAGCCACCGATAGAACAAAGAAAACAAGCAAGCAGTCACCGTTTAGCAAGAGAGGCTTTGTAATAATGACTTTTGCGATTAAAGTCATCCTATCTCTTGCATCGGTCTCTTTCATTGTGGCCGAAACATGTCGCCCATTCTTTGCATTTGCTCCAACACACCGATGTCAGAGACGACCATCCACTCCCACTTCCCCATTCACGTCCGTCGATCATCAACGGCCTCGTCAGTCAGTAACAAAGCGCAGCACCTTTTTTGGGAATGGAAAGAAATGCCATCAGAGAGTGGTATAGCATTCGGAGATACTACTCGATTTATGGTTGAAAAGAAGGTGGATCCTGATGTGATTGGGGAAAACATGGCTAAAAAATCAACATCCCAATCAGCTCCCAAACCGAAGAGAAATACCAAGCCTCTTAAAAATAAAAGCAAACAAACTTCTGCGCCTGAGACTTGGCGACTATATGGAATAACAACTCATCCGGATGAGGATGATTGGTATGCGATGAACAAGGGTCAAAAACAACAACAAATTCCTCATGACAGTGAAAGCAGCAACAACAAGAACAACGACGAAATGATAGCAATACCACAAGGTGGTGATAGATTGGCTCCCATTCCAAAAGCTCTACGATTAGCAGTAAACAAGCGTCTCAATCTTTCCGACAATGCCAATACAGTATCAATAAATGTTATCCGACGATCTTTGGATGCCCGACGCAAGTTGGAACACCCAACCTTTCAATACGTGGTGGATGTCGTCCTTTCTCCCTCCCAAGTTCGAAAAGCACGACTCCAAGATCGACCAGGACGTACCGAACGAGTTACCTCGCCCAAACAAGGGACACGAGTGGAAGCATCGTCAGTCGTTACGGCCATCGTTGACAGCCCTCGTCCCAAGAAAAAGGTCGTGGTGGTCGGTGCCGGTCCCGCCGGATTATTTTGTGCTTTGCAATTGGCACAGAGTGGTCTCGTAGAGCCAATTTTGTTGGATCGAGGTCAACCAGTCGAACGACGGGGACGAGATATTGGAGCCTTGATGCATCGAATGCAATTGAATGGAGAATCCAACTTTGCCTTTGGAGAAGGGGGAGCAGGGACCTGGTCCGATGGGAAACTTACCACTCGCATTGGACGGAATAGTGCCAATGTTCGATGGATCTTGGAAACCTTGGTGGAATATGGTGCTCCAGCCAATATCCTATGGGAAGGTGCTCCCCATTTGGGTACCGACAACTTGGTGAGACTGTTGCGAAATCTCCGTCATGATCTAGAGGGACGGTTGGGTGCCCAAGTCCATTTTGGAACCAAATTAACCGAGATTGAATTACATCCAGAAAATTCGAGCATGGTACAAGGAATTCATGTCATCCATTCGGATCCCGACGGGGAATTGACAGTGGCCGAATTTTTGAAGGCCGATGCCGTCGTGTTGGCAACGGGTCATTCGGCTCGAGATGTTTATGAAACACTGGCAAGTCGATCCAAGCCGACAGAAAACAATAAGAATGGTGCCGGTGATGAAAGCAGTATTTGTTGTTTGGAACCAAAGGGCTTTGCAGTTGGCTTTCGGATAGAGCATCCCCAGAAACAAATTACAAAAATTCAATATGGTGATGAATGGGGTCCAACGGTCCGAACAGGAAAACGACAAACGGATCTGGCCAATCAAGAATACTTTTCAAGCTTCATGACGTCGGGAGGAGGAGAAGAAGGAACAGAAGCACACACGGGGCAACTTCCGGTTCCATCCTACCGACTTGCCACTGACAAGGCACGAGACGGGGACAGTCGAGTGATCGTTTGCGAGGGGTCTACTCGTTTTGCATGTGTCCAGGTGGCCAAATCGTCCCATCATCCACCAATTCATCGGAAATCTGTGTCAATGGAATGAGTTTTTCCAAGCGTGACTCGTTGTGGGCTAATTCGGCATTGGTGGTGACGGTGTTTCCGGACGATCCAATTCTGGAGAGTTATCGTGAAAAATTTGGTGTCATGGCAGGGGTAGAGTTTCAGAGAGACATGGAGCGGCAAGGCAGCACAATTGGGAGGTGGAACGAATTTAACCGTGCCGGTCCAACGAGTAACGGATTTTATCAAGGGTCAAATCTCGGAAACCATACCACCGTCATCGTATCGACTGGGAGTCCGCTCGGCTCCCTGTCATGAAATTTATCCCTCGGCCATTACGGAAGCATTACGTGACGCGCTGGTCAATCATTTTGATGGTCAAATGCCTGGATATGTCCATCCAGATGGATTATTGCATGGTGTCGAGACACGAACGTCAAGTCCATTGAGAATTGCTCGGGATAGCAATACTTTTCAAGCAAGAGGCATGATGAACTTGTTTCCAGCAGGGGAGGGAGCTGGATTTGCCGGTGGCATTGTTTCTGCTGCAGTGGATGGAAGATTGGTTGCCGAAGCAGTGTTGGATTACTTTTACGGGACTGATCGTCCCGAGAGATTGCAGCAGGAGGATTCCGGAGGCAAAGCTACAATAGGATTCAACTACTAGGCCAAGACAAACGATTTTTCTTTCTTCTAGATCTACACATTTACAAAAATTGTTTAGGTTTTGGTAAAGAATATAGAAGCACAACCGTCGACTTGAGTTTTTGCAGGCTCTTCGATGCGTTTGGTGTTGCCGTCGACCGACACTTGGGTCGTCTCATCGACAATCTTGCGCTGCAATTTTTCCGCCAATTTGGATACCAGCGTTTGTAATCGCTGCTTTGCCTTGGCAAACTTGTCCTCTTCTTTGTGGGACGTGAGTACAAGATGATAATGAAAATCGATTCGTTGCAGATGTTGGGGATTGATTTGCTTTAAAAGAGTCCATATCGGTGGTTCGGCAATCTTCTTGTCGTCCAAACCTAGATATCGTTGATGACCAATGGATAATACTGCAACATTGGAAATGTCTTCTTTAGAAATCAGATTTTCAACGGCCTGCAGGACATCTGTCATTGACTCGTCGTCAAAGCCAATACGAAGCTCGTTGGCCATGTTCTCTGTAGTGATGTTTGTTAAACTCCCGGCAACAAGAAATGAGATTTTAAAATGGCGAAAGATACCTGCAGCGGCAAATTGCAAAATTCCGACATGACTCGATAGACCCTTCCGCGTGGGGGGCAACAGTCCCAGTACTAGACCGTCTGGGCGCTATCCGTGGAATTGGCCTGCCACCAACCAACGAACAATTTTCTTCCAAAAGAGTGAAGAAAAAAACGCAAATCCTAAATCCCACAAACGGTAGTCCCCGACATTTATAAGAACGACAAGAATAGAAGCAACCGGGATCATGACTTCTGCTACAAGTGAAAACAAGCGCACGGGTGGAATTGGGTGGCAAACGGCGTCGTTGGTTGGGTCAGAAAATCCTGCCAACTTTGGTTATAGATATTCTAACCCGACCAAGCGATACCGTCGGGCGGGGGATGAGGAAGACGGTGATAAGCAGCTACCAACCAATGTCGTTATTCAGTTGCAGAATCGGCAGGGAGAGGAATTGGCTAATCACATGGATATCCCAACCAATTCATCGGTTGACGATTTGCAAGCCTTGGTTCATTCTCTTCTCGACGAGCAATCCGGTGGAGATGATCAGGACAATAAACACATTCCCTATTCTTTTTATGTCAAGGTGGAAAAGAATGGAGTGATTGATGACGTGGAAATTACTACTACTCTAGCGGACTTGGTAACAGCACATGGATTGTCGACAGAAGATGTCTTGCAGTTGACCTATCAACCGTTGGCCGTCTTTCGTGTCCGACCAGTCACCCGATGTACTGATACCATGCCTGGCCATACCGAAGCCATTTTACATGTTAGCTATTCACCCGATGGGCGACACTTGGCCTCGGGTGGAGGTGATACCACTGTGCGATTTTGGGATGTGAATACCAATCTTCCCAAGTTTACCTGCAAGCAACACAAGAATCACGTCCTCTGCACAGCATGGTCACCGGATGGAACGAAATTTGCATCATCCGACAAGAATGGTACTTTGATTCTTTGGGATCCGACTACTGGAAAACCTGTGTTTGTTAAACCCAAGGCACATCGGGACAAGTGGATAACGAGCATGTCCTGGGAACCAATGCATTTGAATGGAGGAAAATGTGAACGATTAGTTACCAGCAGCAAGGATTCCACCTGCAAGATTTGGAATGTTCGAACTCAGCAGTGCATTCTATCGTTGAGTGGCCATACGGATAGTGTGGAATGTGTACGCTGGGGAGGAGAGGGATTTCTATACACGGGTAGTCGTGATCGTACCATCAAGGTTTGGACTGCCAAGGATGGTGATGTGTTGGGCAAACTTGTTCGGACCTTGAAGGGTCACAGCCATCGCATCAACACACTAGCGTTATCCAGTGACCATGTTTGTCGAACAGGTCCTTTTGATCATCGTGGGACCAAGTTCCTCAATGACGAGGAAGCCTACCAAGCTGCCGTCGAAAAATACAAGGCCTTTGCTGCCCAAGGTCCCGAACGCTTGGTGTCGGGCAGCGATGACTACACTCTCTTCCTGTGGCATCCATCGGACGACAAGCACCCTGTCAAACGACTAACCGGACATCAACAAGCTGTCAATCATATTGCCTTTAGTCCCGATGGTCGATATTTCGCCTCTGCCTCCTTTGACAAGAAGGTAAAAATTTGGAACGGCTTTTCCGGAGACTTTCTTTCTACATTGACCGGACATGTTGGAGCTGTTTATCAGGTGGCTTGGAGCTCTGATTCGCGGTTCCTAGTGAGTGCCAGCAAGGACAGCACTGCGAAATTGTGGGAAGTACCATCAGGGAAACGGGCTAGGGCGACGTTGCCTGGTCATGCTGATGAAGTCTATGCCTTGGACTGGAGTCCCAATGGGGCGAGCGTGGCGACAGGATCCAAGGATAGAACCATCAAAATATGGAAGCACTAGTGTTAGTCAGACGCAGTTCACTGCTATAATTCCCGCATGCTCAACTCACATGCTGGAGAGTTGCCATAGCAATTGTTTATTTTCTAGTCACTGTGCATCACTATGGATAGTAAACTTGTTGAACGGTAAACGATGACAGGCATTTTTGGTTTTTAGCTCCCGGTGTTGTGGTACATGTACCTTTTTGCTAGACGTAGTAGTAGTATAGAATTGCAATGTACCGGTACCAGGTACCGTACCTGGTACTTGTATTATATACCGTACCAGATACCGTCAGTATTGCACCAACCAGTCACATGAATCGAAGATGTCAGCCCGCCCCACCACGCCACGCATGTTCTATTTTGATGATCTCGCGGATACATCATGACGAAACGGCAACTTGGCACCAACTTTTCAAACCAGACAGCGCCATCTCTCCTTCGAGATTCTCTTGAGATACAAGGTGCGGGATTAAAACCTATCCACTGTGAATCCGTTACCGGCTTCTTCGAATCCCTCATCATCTTCACGGCACGAGACAGGGTGCTGCTACATTTTTTTGAGCTGAAAGTCATCATTATTTTTTGTTTCGTTTGTGCGCAACAATCAGAATACCATGAGGCACCAATCCGTCACATTTTTCGTCGCCTACTGGTTTCCGCTGGCAATATCGGCTTTTACTTCCTCTTTCAACTCGCCTTTATCACAGCGCAGTCTGCGAAACCATCGGCCCTATAGTCGCTACGCGTTGACCAAGGAAAAGGAAGAAAAAGATACAAGAGGAATTAATGGAAAGTTGGTCAACGGAACATCCAAACCATCATCGTCTCAAGCCAGGAATGCTGCGTTGGATTCGAAGAAGGTTGAGGGTGTCGAAGACTCATTCTTTCAAGATTTTAATGCGTCGCACTATACCGAGTCGGTAGTTGCCAACTTGACTCAAATGATGGACGAACTTAGTCTCCGGATAAATGAAGGGTCTATGGAACTTTTTGAGAATCTCACTCTTGTCATGGATAGCAAACTTGCTGACCAACTGCCAGACTCGGCAGTAAACGAGCTTTCTAACTACATTAGTGGCATTGCCAAGGAACTGCAACGGACACAGCAACAAGAGCTGAAGCGTCAGTTGGAGGAACTTGAAAAACGATTCGTCCAGCCTTTGGAGCAAATTGCATTTTCTGATGTTCCACTGTTTGACATGGATACCAAGCAACCATCCACCAGCGAGGCTGATGACGACGAAGCCGAACGACGCCGAATCATGCAACAGGAACTTATCCTGGCAGGCAAGAACTCGACCTTGGACAAGTCATCACGGATGAGAACGCGAGAGATTGTTAGCAACTTCAATGTTGCGCCACTTTATTATTCTGCAGCATTGCTATACCGATGGGCGCGGAAAGTCTCGTATCCCTCCGTGGCTTTGATTTCGACTTTTAAAAGTCTGGCCAATGTAGTGAAAACGAAAGGTGGACCATCCAAGAGTCGAGAAGGCGAAGTTAGCTACGAAGAGTATATGAAGGATGCTGAAGCCATGCAAGCAGGGTGGAAGCGTATAGGCGAAATTGCAGCAAAGGGATCAATCGCTAAAAAGTGGGCGATTCTTCGGCGGTCAGCAGAAGTTTGGGCATACTTTTCGTCTTTTTACTTGAAAGATCGAAGTATTACTCGGAAGTATCAAACCGGGAAATGGAGCGAGGAAAAATTCAAGGAAGAAAGATCAAAGTTGGGGGCTGAAATAACACAGAATCTCCTGCGATTGGGTCCAACTTTCATAAAGGTACGCCTCGAATTCAACGATTCATGGTGAACGTATCTAACCGGTGATCATGTCTCGTCAATAGGTGGGACAACTATTTTCGACGAGAATTGATATCGTCCCGAAAGAATACATAGATCAATTAAAGCTCTTACAGGATAACGTGCCGCCATTTTCTGGGGACGTTGCCGTTAAGATTATTGAGAGTGAACTTGGCAAGCCTATAAATGAATTGTTCGACACATTTGAACGCAAAGCTTTGGCTGGAGCATCACTTGGACAAGTACACCTTGCCACAAATGGAGACAAAAAATTTGCCATAAAAATACAACGACAGTATCTGCGAGAGCTTTTTGAGGTCGATCTGGGACAACTACGGCAATTAGCTGTATTTGCTGATGCACTCGACGTTACAGCGGAAGGAGGTCTTTTTGACAAAAACACACAAAGAAATTGGCTGAGTGTGTATGAAGAAAACAGGCGCTTGCTTTATGAAGAGATCGACTATGAAAATGAGTTGAGGAATGCAGTGAGATTTCGGTACGTTCACGACCCGTTACCATTGATCACTAACTGTTCGGGTAGGACTCTCATACCGTTTTGTTCCTAAATAATGCGCAGCAATAATTTCGACACACCAAGGTTCAAACACATTCGGGCCCCAAAGGTGTACCCTGAGTATTCTTCTGACAAAGTTCTTTGCATGGAATATCTGCCAGGGGTCAAGATAACTGATTTGGAAAAGATAAGGGAGTTAGGGTTAGATCCAGTCGATATCAGTATCAAGTCAGCTGAAGCTTTCCTTGAACAACTATGTCGACACGGTTTCTTCGTGAGTCATTCATCGCAAATGTTGATATACCTATCACAGTTCTCAGCGCTAACCCTTCCATTCCTTTCATTTATGTTTTGAAAAACAGCATAGTGATCCCCATCCTGGAAATATCTCGGTGGAGAAAGGTCCAGATGGCACCGCTCGACTCATCTTTTACGATTTTGGGATGATGGATTCCTTTGGACAAAGAGAGCGAAAGGGGTTTGTCGATTTCGCATTCGCTGTGTATTACGATGCCAATGTGAAGGACGCGTGTGATGCGTTGGAATGTATGGGAATGCTACGAACAGGGCCGGATTTGGATCGAGTAGCTATTGAGAGGGTAGGACAAGATTTCATCGATCGATTCCAAGAGACGTTGAAAAGAGACAAAGGGTGGGAAAACGAGTTGACGCCAGAAGAACAAAAAAGAATCACACGAGAACGAAGAAAGAAGCTCGGAGAAGAATTCCTTTCATTGAATCGCGATTCACCATTCATTTTTCCTCCAACATGGACTTTCGTTTTGCGGGCCTTTTTCTCTCTTGATGGAATCGGCAAGACACTCAATCCGCGGTACGACTTGACAAAAATCATGTTGCCTTACCTGAAAGAGCTTATCGATTTGAAAGATGGAAACGCATTTAAGACCACTCTAGTGCGCATTGGGAAAAGACTTGGCCTTCGACCGGAGGATGTTTACCAAGTTGTCACGCAACCGCGAAGGACTGCAAAGATAGAAGACATTGGTTGCCCGGTACGTCGCCCTTTGTTCTTATTTTGCATTTTTTACAGGAATAACGAACACTGATTTTCTCCAATTTTATCCAGACTTGAGAAAGGAGATTTCAAACTGAGAGTAAGGGCCTTGGACGTAGAAAGGCAGAACGACCGTAGTAAGCTTGTTCTTACGCAACGCATACGAAGCAATACTTCTTGGACTTG
>SWEM01000455.1:0-25564 GCA_019593585.1 Nitzschia palea | reverse complement strand
AAATGCAATGTGCGCGCATGCTCTGCATGCAGCATATCGTCTCGAGTATAAACAATCACGGTCCCCCCCGTAGGGCAACGTAAAAATCTTGCATGCGCGCCAAGAATTTCTGTCGGCCACCAACAGAGTGTCTGTTGATTTCCAACAGAAAGTGTTGTCGCGCATGCAAGTTTTTCTGTCGTTTCAAGCAAGGCAAAACTTAAATATGCTGATTCACTGATGTCGTGGAAAATATGCATGAAACTGTTGTTTGTCGTCGGGTCAACTCAGTCAGTACAATTGACTTGGATCGACAGAATCTGTACTGCAATTCCATGTTCCCAGCGCGGTTGGCGGCAACTCCTCATTCCAGTGATGGTACTACTAGTTGACATTGAAAGCAAAAAAACTGAAGATTTGTCCAAATTTCATGAAGATTCGGAATAATGTTGGACTACACAGCCATTGCAGTCAACAGCCCCCAGTCTGTTGCCAGGGTTGACCGCCATTGATTGTTGAACACATACATACATTGAAGGCCCGTTAATCAACTTAGTCGGTATGTCATTCCCACCAGTTTATACTCCGTGCCTATCCAATTGTATAGTCGTCCAATCACCAACTGCTTCAATACAAGTGGGTTAATTTCGGTTGGCAATGTCCGTGTGAAGGAATGTGAAGGAAAATATGTTTAGACTTGGTTCTGTCAAGGCTGCTAACTTTCCGGGCTAGAATCATTGGTCGAAACGTGCTCCAAAGCTATCCAACTATGTGGCAAGGTTCTTGTCAAGCTGATAGCCGGGCTGCTGAGACGTGTCCATTGGTCCCTCTCTATCGCTTGGCAATGATCCAATCAAGTTTGTTTTCTGCTGACCCCAAGTCACCACAATGAAGTCCATTCTTCCAATCTCGTTTGGTTCCAATGGCGGTCCATTACTTTTGGTGGAGAAAAATTCGCTCTGGACTTTCCTTCATTCCATCAAACTCTGTAGGAACTGTTTGATAGCGTCACTTTGTAGCAACTTTCTAGTCGGCATGTTTCTGTCAAAGAGAAGCTTTTTGGAAAAGATTAAAGAGTCGGCCTTGCACCGTGTCTTTTGGTTCTCCCCAACAAAGGCCACGCTTTCACTCATGCCCGCAGAACACTAGATTTGGATCAATGACTCCCAAATACACTGACAAGGAGTTCACGCACATCCACCACTGGTGTTCATTGTAGAGCATCAACACCTAGACTGCATACATTGTTGACCATCTGATGGTGAGATCAAGTGCTACAAGTAGGTATGTGAAGTGAATGGCCCCAACGACACCGCCAACTCCGACTAGCGAACTCATGTTACATAGTACGTACGCACCGTAGCTAGAACACATCTTGGCTGCCGACGAAAGTCGGATGGCTCGTATTTTGGTTCAAGGTCCCGTCAAGTTATTTTACCTCGGACTCAAAGTATTCCAAGGCCGTCAATCTTCCTAGCTCCGTGGGTAGTGTCCCCGTGAGGGAGTTGTTTACAACTAGCATTGAACGCACGACAGAAGTCCTAAATCTGTTGAAAGAATGCCCGTCGACGAGTTATTGGCGGGAACGAGTTGCTCGAGGAGAACCAGTTGTCCCAATTCTGTTGGGAATGTTCCGAACAGAGAACATCCTTCCAAGTTCAAAAAATCAAGGTCAGTAAGGAGAGTCAGCTCCCAGGGAAGGGTTCCGTTAAGTCCACCCTCGGAAAGACGAATCAGATCCACTGTACCCCGAAGAAATTCACGTTGACTTGCGTTTCGTGCAATCAAACCCCTGTTCCAAGAGCAAGCATCTGTCTCTGACAGAAAAAATCATCTACCGCCCCCACAAGCTTGACAATCACAGGCACTGAGTTCCATTTGCGTTGCAGCAGGAAGTGCAACAACGGCATTCAATGGCAACGTGGCCACTACCATCATCCAAACAATCCCCTTGAAGGATTTCCCACAGTTTATTCTCAACGCACAATGTCTCACTTACTGATCCAGTAAGGTCGTTGAATGAAAAAGCAAACTGAGTCAAATTGTTGATTTCAGCCAACTCGGTGGGTATGGTACCGGTCAAACCATTGGCACTAACATCCAAAGCCATGAGGTCATTCCATTGACCCATTTCCGTGGGTATGGTCCCCGTAAAGCCATTATCCGAAAAATCAGCGAATTGAAGAGAGGTCATTTGACCCAACTCAGTTGGTAGTGTCCCCGTGAAAGAGTTCTCACTCAATCCCAAATGGTACAGACTAGTCATGAGACCTAACCATCGTGGTAGTGTTCCAGTAAAGCGATTGGTCGACACATCATAGGCTTGAAATGCAAACGGCAAGCCTGCCTCTGGCAAACTCCCGACCAAGGCATTGTTGCCAAGATATAGCGTGTGAAGAGAAAACAATAGTCTCAACTCGGTCGGCATGGTTCCACGGATGGTATTATAAGATAGATCCAAACCTTGAAGGGATGGCAATTGGCCCAACTCGGTGGGTATTGTTCCAGTCAAACTATTATTTCGAAGGGAAAGAAAGGCCAAGTCATTCCATCCTCCTAACTCGGTTGGTAAGGTACCCGTAAAGTGATTGCCATCTCCAGCAAATATCTGAAGGTTGGTGCAATAAGCATAGTCACTTGCTATGCTCCCTGTCAAAGCGTTATACGATACCTGAAAGATTTGAAGAGAGGTAACCTTGCCGAGGTCGGTTGGCAATGGTCCCATGAACAAGTTGTTGCTTACCACAAGGTATATCATAGTACTCAATTGACCCAACTCTGTCGGTAATGGGCCCGTCAGGTAATTGTTTTCGACCGACAGTACACCAAGACCGGAAAGTTGACCCAACTCGGTTGGTATGGTACCATTCAAGACATTATTACTTGCAATAAATTGTTCAAGGGAAGTAACCTTGGCTAACTCTTTGGGTATGCTCCCAGAGAATGAATTCTCGAATAGACCCAGTATTGTCAATTCAGTTAATTGACCCAATCCAGTTGGTAGATTTCCATCAAGTAAGTTTGATCCAACATTGAGATACTGGAGAGTTTTCAATTTTCCAATTTCTGTTGGTAGATTACCTGTAAAGGAATTGCTACCAAGCTCAAGCTCGATCAAGGTCGTCAAGAAACCCAATTCGGTTGGGAGTGTCCCACTCAAAATATTTGATTCCACCTCAAAATATTCAAGGACAAACTGCTTTCCTAACTCGGTGGGTAAGGTTCCAGACAAATAGTTGTCATCGGCTGCAAATGTCATCAATACCTTCCATGCCCCAAGCTCGGTGGGAATCGTCCCCATGATGCTATTCTCGTACACGGAAAATATCTTGAGGCCTCTCCACATACCGAATTCTGTAGGGAATGTCCCCGAAAATCGGTTACTATAGGCGTAGAACTTTTCAAGGCCAGTGACTTTACCCAATTCTGTGGGGAACATGCCAGTCAAGTAATTTGAAGCAACACCCAACAATGTCAATTGAGTCAATTGACCCAACTCGGTTGGTAATGAACCCGTCAAAGAGTTTTCCTTGATATTCAGAATTGTCAACGCTGTTAGCTGACCCCATTCTGTTGGCACTGTTCCCGCAAAGGAGTTGGACTCCATTTCAATATACGTCAATGAAGTTAATCTGCCCAACTCTGGTGGAAGTGTACCACTCAATGAGTTTTTGTCTAACTCCAAAGTGCGAAGGTTAGACAATCGTCCCAGCTCTGTTGGTAACGGTCCAAGCAAGCCAATATTAATGGCCTGCAAGGCCTCCAATGCCGTCAATCCCCCCAGCTCTGTCGGTAAAGTCCCGTTGAGAAAGTTATTGTTGACACCCAGCGTTCGGAGGGATGAAAGTTGTACCAATTCGGTTGGGAATATCCCAGTTAAAGAGTTGTTGGCAATAATGAGCTGCTCCAAGAAGGTCAGCCTTCCCAGTTCTGTTGGTAATGTTCCTATCAGGGAATTGTCATCCAAGTACAAAGATATCATGTTGGACAAAAGACTCAGCTCCCAAGGAATCGTTCCAACAAGTTTGCGTCCAATGAACTGCAGCACATCGACTGTCTCTGCGGTATTGCAATAAGCACCCTGTGAACCCGGATCACTTTCATTCCCTTTTATCAATCCATTGCTCCATGAGCAAGCATCAAGTTCTGACAAGAAATTGGAATCATCAGACCAGTTGGGTCCATCAGTGGAGTAATAGAACACAGCCAATGCAGGACCTTCGATGTCACACCATTCTCCAAAAGGCTAATGCTATCGTTCAACAACCAATCCAACGCTAAAGATTGAGGGCTTCTTGGACTGTCGAAGGGTGTACTATTGAAATTGTCGTCAGAGCGATATATCCAAGGCTGAAGCCCTTGTCGCATCATTTCTTGTGCTTCCATTGTCGTTGGAGACTCAGTCGCTGCAATAAGGAAAAGTGGTAAAGGTTAGATGTTGAAGAGAATGCTTCTTTCCTACAAGGAGTTGATCTACCACGACTCGCCTTTGTTATTTGATGATACTACAACTCCTGCTACAACTCCTGCTACGAGCAAGGTAACCACAACAACAATATCGCACCATATCTTTCGTTTCAATCCAAGGAACTTTCTATACGCCAGTTCGGTGCCAGCTGTAGTCAAAGACGTGGACGCCTTGGTAGAATCCACGAGTTCGGCAACAACGGCCTCGTTTTGTTGCTTCATGATCTCCATTTCCAATTCTTCTTCAATCTTTTTTTCCAAAATATTCTTACCAAGATTCGCCTCCTCGTCGTTGTCATCTACTTGAGTCGCGACTATCAATGCAGGAATTTCATTGTCGAGCTCACCAATATTGTCTATTTCATTCAACGCAGTTTGTGTGGAACTCCGTCCCTCGACTAATACAGCACCAGGACTACCATGCGACGGTCCTTGCTGATCATTGCTGCAGTCCATATTGTTGTTGTCGGTTCCATGGCCATGCGATCGTGACGAATGCTTCTTTCGCACGGACTTTATCCCTGCCTCTTCCGATGGGGAACTTCCACTTAATGCGACGCGGAAAGGTCTTCCCATTTTGCGTTTTGTGATGCTCCCAGATACTTTGGCGGTATCATTAGCACAAACACCAGCACGTGCTGTTTCTTCATAACTTGCTGATGCCAAAGCCAGAGGAGGCATGTCATCTTTTTTAACGATAGTTTCGTCATAACGTCCCTCTGCCAAAGCCAGAGGTGGCATGTCGTCTTTGTTCGAGACAACTTTGTTTTGATCTTTGGCTACTCTCATAGTACCAAAATAAGCTCATGTGTTAGGATTTTCAATTGATGAGACTTCGATTCCTGTCGGTATATTGCGAGGACAGAAAACGGCACAGCGTGTGAAAAAGGCTCCTTTGTAAAATCTTTGCATGTGATCATAAAGTACCATCAAATCGGTTTACCTGCGGTCGAGAAGACGAAGAACAATCACATCAAAGATTGCTTTCGAATTTCTTGCTAAGAAGAGCTTGCCAAAGACATCGGGTGTGTTCTCATTCATTTTTTTGCGATGATCTTGTTCATATTACTTGACCAGTTCTCGTTGGTAACATTCGGATGTCGGTGAGACGATCTCGATGGGATGAAATGCTTGTAGCATGATGTAGTAGGAGCACTTCACGAAATACTTTGACGTAAACAATTTGAACTGGTTGACTTCCAAAGTTTGTCCAGGTTTTACGCACCGGATTCCTTATGCAAGCGCCCATTTCGTTTGAACTTGTTGCCAATCGTGACTGTGGATGGCGTGTCCTTTATAGGAATTGTTCGAGCAAGCAGCTGTTGCGACTTTGTGTTCGGGTTAATCTTTTACGTGCGCGTTCATAAACCATCTCATCAAAGCCGTCAATAGTCCACAATTTGCGTAACCTCAACTTGTTGAGAAGCCAGCGCCAGAGGGATTCGGATCATCTCGTGCTAGTACTTGTATGTACCTGGTACTGTACCGGGTACGACCAACTTACAGTTAGTTGTGACTGACAGTGAGTGAAGGAAAGTATCATTTCTATGTACTTATGTATCACTATGTATACAAGGTACCACAATTAATACATCTCATATGTCACATGGTACGTACGTACAGTAGCTAGAAACCACAAGTCGAATGGTTCATATCTAAATGCATAGTCAACATTTTGACATTTAAACACATAAACTTCCATTGGAATTACAGCAAGCGGTACAGCACTCGCATTCAATCTTGACTTTTCTACTTCCATCATCCAAACAATCGCCTTGAAGGATTTCCCATTCGCTGCTGTTAGTGTCCAAGCACAAAAATTCGCTGACCGATCCAGTAAAGTTGTTGTTATCAAACACGAACCCGGTCAAATTGTTCAATTGGGACAGTTCTGTTGGAATTGTGCCCGTCAAGGCATTTCGGCTGACATCCAAACCAATTAATCCATTGGCACGAACCAGCTCTGTTGGTAATGTGCCCGTGAACATGTTGGTGCTTACATTCAGGAACATGAGTGTACTCCATGAATCAAACAATAGGGTTGGCAATGTCCCTGTAAAGCGATTTTCGGCTATAACGATAGCCTGAATGTTGGTCAAGGTTGAAAGCTCGGTCGGGAAGGTTCCCTGCAGTTGATTTCCGTCTCCAACAAAGTGTTCAAGGCTGGCAAGGTTGCCCAACTCGATGGGCAATCTTCCCGTCAACGAATTCGAATAAATATACAGATACTTCATTGCCATCATTTGACCCCATTCGGTTGGCATCGTCCCATCCAAAGAGTTTTTACCAACATTTAGCAGTGTCAGGGAAGTCAGGTCACCGAGTTGTGTGGGTAAATTTCCCTCCAAGTTGTTGAGCTCAAGGTCAAGAACTTCCAGCTCGCTAAATAGACTGAATTCGGTCGGTATAGTTCCGACCAAGCTATTGTTTTTTATCGAAAAGTTTTGCAACGAAGTCCATGCAACAAATTCGGTCGGAAGGATCCCGGTCAAACGGTTTTGGTCCAAGATACAATGCTGAAGGGATGCCCAATCAGAAAATTCTTTCGGTAACGATCCCGTCAATGAGTTGTTGAAAACAATAAAAATTTCTAGTGCGACGATTTTGGCTAGCCCCGTCGGCAATGTCCCTGTCAAGAAGTTGTTTTGGATTTGCAGATTGGTCATTTTTGTCAAATGTCCAAGCGCTGTCGGTACTGTCCCTGTAAACAAGTTGTCGTGAAGATACATTTGCACCATTGCAGTCAGCTCTCCTAACTCTTTTGGCAGAGACCCACTCAATTGGTTATATGCAGCCAATATTGAGTCCAGGAGAGTCAGTTGGCCCAACTCGGTTGGTAATGTTCCTGTCAAAAAGTTTTCGTGGAATGAAAGCCAGATCAAGGCTGTCAATTGACTCAACTCTGTTGGCAAAGTCCCAGTCAGAGAGTTGCTGTACACACTGAGAGAGTCGAGAGCAGGCAATTGGGCGAATTCTGTTGGCAATGTCCCCGTGAAGGAGTTACTACCAACATTCAGCACCGTTAATGCAGTCAGTAGACCCAACTCGGTTGGTAATGTCCCATGGAAGGAGTTTGTGTATGCATCAAACTGTTGAAGCGCAAGCAGCTGTCCGATCTCTGTGGGCAACGTTCCAGATAGATTGTTGTCCTGGACGGAAAATGACTCCAATCCCGTCCATTCCCTTATCTCGGTAGGCAAAGTTCCAGTGATGATATTCTCGTAGAGAGTGAAAGTCTTGATCCGTCTCCATGCAAAGAACAATGGAAGGATATTCCCGGTGAAATGGTTTCGATGGGCATAAAACTTTTCAAGGGCGGTGACTTCGCCCAATTCTGTTGGCAGTGTTCCGGTGAACAAGTTTTTACAGAAAGATATCTGCGTCAACTTCGTCAATTGCCCCAACTCTGTGGGCAGCGAACCCGTCAAAGCATTTGTATCGACAGACAGGGACGTCAAAGCAGTGAGCTGACCAAACTCTGTTGGCAACGTCCCTGAAAAGTAGTTAGAGTTTATATCAAGGAATCCCAGCAAAGTCATTCTTCCCAACTCAGTTGGTAAGGTTCCAGTGAATACGTTGAAATCCACATCAAGGGACTTGAGGGCCGACATCTGGCCCAATTCTGTGGGTAATGTTCCAGTCAAGTAATTTTCCTTGGGCTCAAAGTATTCCAAGGCCGTCAATCTTCCTAGCTCTGTGGGTAGTGTCCCCGTGAAGGAGTTGTTGTTTACAAGTAGCATGTGAACGGACGACAGAAGTCCTAACTCTGTTGGAAGATTGCCCGTCAACGAGTTATTGGCGAGAACGAGTTGCTCGAGGAAGACCAGTTGTCCCAATTCTGTTGGGCAAGTTCCGAACAGAGAACATCCTTCCAAATTCAAAATAGCAAGGTCAGTAAGAAGAGTCAGCTCCCAGGGAAGGGTTCCGTTAAGTCCATCCTCTGAAATCTGAATCAGATCCACTGTCTGCTGCGCGTTTTGACAATGAGCACCGCGAAGAAATTCAGGTGCACTTGCGTTTCGTGCATTCAAACCATTGTTCCAAGAGCATGCATCAGTCTCTGACAAAAACTCTAAGTCATCCTTCCAATTGGGTCCATCTGTTGAGTAGTACAACACAGCCAATGCGTATCTCTCAAGGACTTTACTGTTGGTCATCACTCCATTTTCGGACAATGCGATGGTATCATTCAACAACCATGCCAAGGCGAGAGATTGAGGACTCAATGGATCATCAAAAATCAAGGCGTCTTGTTTCCTGTCCGATCGATAAATCAATGGCTTGAGTTCTTGAAGCAGCTTTCCTTGTCTTTGTTGTAGGGATGGTGATCCGCTCGCTGTGGGGTTCGAAAGATGATGAATAGAATCCTTTCAATGATTTTTTCCATTACCCTTCTGCAAGAATGATCTACTGGGACTCACCTTGCTTTTTAGACACCTCGACTCCGGTGACCACTGCAACAACCAAACAGGACACCACCACAATGATGTAGCACCACATCTTTCTTTTCAATCCAAACAATATTATATCAGCAGAACCGGACGTACAGTTAGTCGAAGACTTCAGAGTCCCATCAGTGCCATTTGATGGCTTGGTAGAATCCATGGGTTCCGCAACAACAGCATTGTTCTGCTGGTGCCTCAAGAGTCTTGATTCCACTTCTTCTTGAATCTTTCGTTCCAAAATGTTTTGACCAAGAAGGTTGGCCTCTACATCATTGTTCACTACTAATTCAGCCGGGATTATCATGGACAGTGAAGGGTCTTCATCAAGACGATGATTGCTTTCAGCGTCAGTGTCCACGATGTCCATTTCGATAGAAGCCCTTAACGTGGTACTACTCGTTCCTTGGACCAATACAGCGCCAGGCATGATATTGTCGGAGGAAGTACCATCGCTGTTTCGTTTATGACTGCTATTGTAATCTTCGTTGCGGCTCGTGCGTCCATGCGAGGATGACGAATGTTTCTTTCTTGCGGATTGTCTAGTCTCATCAGTAGCACCAACTGACTTTCCCTTATGCTTCAAATTTTCCATTTTACTATCAATTTCAACGTCCGGTGGGGCTTCAACACAAACACGAGAGAGTGCGTTGTCTCCAACATGTTTCCCTCCGGATCCAGTCGCAGGAGAAATGTCGTCATGATTCACAATGACATTTGTGTGCGATCCTGTAGGTTCTGATTCTTGATCGTTAGAAGTTTCCATGACGATTCCCCGAGGATAGTTCTGATTTGCTGACTCGGCCAATCGATGAGGAATGTATGAAATTGGTATTGATTAGGAATCAGCACAAGCAATGAAGGAAATCCGGTGAGTCAAGCTGCTTCTGTGTCTCCTCATCGATGGATACGGAAAAAGTTTCTCATCGTCTATAGTACCCAGTGACAGGATGCCACGTACGCTGCGATCTCTTCAGCGCGACAATTGTCCGATCACGATTCCAATTCACAGTAATTATATTTAATGTTGTTTCCGACGCATTAAGTCGTGATGTCTTTAAACAAAAGATCGACGACGTCCCCTCCGAAAAAACTCCGAGGTAGTCGCACCGTTCTCTGATTTGAATAGAACTGGGACACCCGTGAGAATTCCTCCAGAGAAGTCGGAAGGTATTGGCTTGGGTACTTGTACCAGGTACCCTTCTTGGACGGAGACAAGGGTTCCAGTTGTGCGGAATCGTTTTGAGTTGATGGGGAGAACCTTTGGAGGTTTCATAAATCACATGGTCAAGATGAGTACCCCCTCATTTTCTCGACTGATCTTTGTTCTTTATAAAAGTTATGCCAATTCTCCTACACCCTTCGTGTTTTTTTTCTAGAATCGCAACAAGCAACATTAGGTCGTATCAAAAAAAACTTCATATGACGTAGCTAATCATGATATTGAAGGCAATCAATTGCAATTGGATGAATATAATCTATACCGCTGTCCCAGTTCGGTTGGCGGCAACTCTTCATTCCAGTGATTGTCCTCTTTTGACATTGACAGCAAACGAATTGGTGATGGTTTGCCCAAGTACCCTGAAGATTGGTCATGCATTGACTCCAATCAGTCGGTAAGTTGGAACGCCAGTGAATGTTGTACAAATGAAATCCTTTCAAGGCCCGTCGAGCAATGTGTGTGGTTCCGAACAATTGTCAATGCTGCAAGTTCACCCGACTCCGTCTGTAATGTCTCATACAACAAGATTTTTCCGGCATTAAAGGTGGCCAGACTTTGACGTGGACAGTGTTCCTATTCGTTTCGTTAGTGCAATCACCATCCGCTGCAATAGGCGTGCGTCCATCTCGGCTGGCATGTCCGGGTAACGGATTGTGAAGTAAGGTTTGCTTAGACTTGGCTCTGTCAAAGCTGTGAATTTTCCGACTCTGATGGTAATGACCCTGTCAAAACCATAGTGGAGACCACTGATCGAGCAATTTCCGGCTGGAACGACTCATTTAGCATGTTGGTGTGATCGTCCAGCCACATCAAGAATTCAATCAGAATTCCTATGTCATTTGCTATGATCCGCAAACAACAAGTTCCAATCGACTTGAAAAGATCAAAGTGCAACATTTAATTGTCGCTGCCACGTGTCGGAACGGTTAGAATCAAGTTCGTGAACCTTCTCCAAAGCTATCCAAGTAACTGGCTCCGTCGCCAAGTTCCTTCTTGTCAAGCCGATAGCAACGCTGTTGAGACGATATCCATTTAGCCTCTCTCTATCGCACTGCAAAATTGAGATCCGATCGACCCCAAGTCGCAACGAGGCAGTCCCATTCCCTCAATCGCGATGGTTACAGTCTCGGTCCTTTACTTTTGGGTTGAGACGAATTCTCTCAGGTATGTTGCTCGCTTGATTGTTTCATATCAAGTTTGACAACAACTTTCATAGTGAATCCACTCCTGGGATGAAGATCCGCTCTCCTCTCATAGCCATGGGTGCCGCACGTACTACGACCTTACTCACGTTACTTGGATACGGACGTACCTGGTAATGGTATAGAAAGAGACCCTGCTTGCAATGAAATCGCGCACTGTCTGTCTCGCAGCTGGAATACGTGAACATTATTCTAGGCAGACAATTTCCCCTACATATTATAAACGCTAATACTTGCATTGGAGCTACAGCATGCGGTACAACACTGGCATTCAAACTCCACTTGGCCACTGCCATCATCCAAACAATCGCCTTGCAGGATTCCCCATTCGCTGCTGTTCCCATCCGTGCACAAAATTTCCCTCACAGATCCGGTCAAGTTGTTGCTGTCAAACATGAACCAAGTCAAAATGCTCAATTGGGATAGTTCTGGTGGCATTGTACCCGTCAAGGCATTTCGGCTGATATCCAGAGCAATCAATCCAGTGGAAATGTGCCCGTGAACAGGTTTGTGCTAACATTCAGGACCGACAATGCACTGCAAGCGGTGAACAATTTTGGCGGTATCTTCCCAGTAAAGTGATTATCCGCGATAGTGAAAAGCTGGATATTGGTCAAGGTTGAAAGCTCGGTCGGGAAGGTTCCCTCCAATTTGTTTGCGTCACCAATAAAATGCTCAATGCCAGTAAGGTTGTTCAACTCGACGGGAATTGCTCCCGTCAACGAATTCGATTGAATGTAAAGGTACCTCATTGCCATCATTTGACCACATTCGGTTGGTATCGTCCCATTCAAAGAGTTTGTATCAACTTGAAGGGTATTCAAGGAAGTCCATGCACCCAATTCTCACGGAAGTGTCCCCGTCAAACGGTTTTGGTAGACACCAAAGTCCTGAAGGTATCCCCATGCTGAATATTCTTTTGGCAACGTTCCCGCCAAGGAGATGTTGAAAGCGTACATTAGTTCCAGTGTGACGATTTTGCCCAGCTCTGTCGGCAATGTTCCAGTCAAAAAGTTGTAGGAGAAAGTCAGGGCTGTCATAAAAGTCAATTGTCCCAACTCCTGGGGTAGTTTACCAGTGAAAGCGTTGTTGCCCACATGAAGTGCAAACCTGGAAGTCAGTTGACCTATCTCTGTGAATATGGTCCCAGCAAAGTTTTTTCATGCACTAGAAGAGCGATCAGTCTTGAAATTTTTGCCAACTCTGTCGGCAAAGTTCCTGTGAAGGAATTCGCGTCGACACCAAGGGCGATCAAGGCAGGTAATAGGCACAACTCGGTCGGTAAAGTCCCTCCAAAAGAGTTCGTACTCATTGCCATTCGTTCGAGGGCCGTTAATAATCCAATCTCTGTCGGTAATGTCCCTGTGAAAAGATTATCACTCACGTTAAGCAACGACAAGGCAGTCAAGTAAACCAACTCTGTTGGCAACGTTCCTTCGAGATAGTTTCTGCTCACATCAAGAGCTTCAAGCGCCACCAGCTGTCCCAACTCTGTCGGTATTGTTCCTGGCAAGAAGTTGTTCTCCACTGTAAGCATCTTTAATTCTGTACATGCTTCCATGAGCTCGAGAGGAAGAGTTCCAACAAAGTCATTTTCTTGGGCTCAAAGTATTCCAAGGCCGTCAATCTTCCCAGCTCTGTTGGTAGAGTCCCGCTGAAAGAGTTGATGGTGAGGTGAAGCGTTCGAAGGGACGACAAAAGTCCTAACTCTGTTGGAAGATTGCTCGTCAAGGAGCTGTTGGAAACAACCAGAGCTCTAGGAAAACAAGTTGACCAAATTCTGTCGGTATGGATCCCATCAGGAATCTTCTCGTAGGATCAAGTCTAGAAGGTTGGATAGAAGAGTGAGCTCCCAAGGAATCGTTCCGTTAAGTCCGCCTGCAGCAATCTGAATCAGATCCACTGTCTGCTGCGCGTTTTGACAATGAGCACCGCGAAGAAATTCAGGTGCACTTGCGTTTCGTGCAAGCAATCCATTGTTCCAAGCGCATGCATCAGACTCTGACAAAAACTCTAAGTCATCCTTCCAATTGGGTCCATCTGTTGAGTAGTACAACACAGCCAATGCGTATCTCTCAAGGACTTTACTGTTGGTCGTCACTCCATTTTCGGACAATGCGATGGTATCATTCAACAACCATGCCAAGGCGAGAGATTGAGGACTCAATGGATCGTCACAAATTAAGGCGTCTTCTTCGCTTTCAGATCGATAAATCAATGGCTTGAGTTCTTGAAGCAGCTTTCCTGTCTCTCTTGTACCGATGGTGATCCGCACGCTGTGGGGTTCGATCGAAGATAGAAATATACATTTTGAAGATTGGTAACAGTGGGTTTGTGACTGCACAAGTACGCTCCTACTAGTCTGATCTCTTGGGACCCACCTTGCTTTTTCGAAGACACCACTACTCCGGTGGCCATTGCAACAACCAAACACGTCACCACCACAATGATGTAGCAAAATATTTTTCGTTTCA
Source organism: Nitzschia palea (assembly GCA_019593585.1). NCBI lineage: Eukaryota > Bacillariophyta > Bacillariophyceae > Bacillariales > Bacillariaceae > Nitzschia > Nitzschia palea. Next base: position 11,778 of record SWEM01000455.1, on the reverse strand, counting down.
ATCCAAACAACATGCATCAGCAGAACCCGACTTACAGTTAGTCAATGACTTCAGAGTCCCATCCATGCCATTTGATTGCTTGGTAGTAGAATCTACGGGTTCCGCTACAACAGCATTGTTCTGCTGGTGCCTCAAGAGTCTTGACTACTTCTTCTTCAATCTTTCTTTCCAAAATGTTTTGACTAACAAGGTTGGCCTCCACATCATGGTGCACTAATTCAGCCGGGATTATCATTGACAGCGAAGCAGGGTCCTCATCAGAACGATTGCTTTCAGCGTCAGCGTCAGCGTCCACGATATTATCCATTTCGAAGGAAGCCCTCAACGTGGTACTGCTCGTTCCTTGTTCGAATACAGCGCCAGGATGACACTGTTGGAGGAGGTACCATCGCTGTTTCGTGGATGACTGTCGCCATAACCTTGTTTATTGCTTGTCTGACCATGGATCGATGGCGAGTGCTTCTTTCGAGCAGCTTGTCTAACCGGAGCAGCGACAGACTTTTCACGACCCTTGTTCATCATCTTCGTCGATTTTTGCACATTACTTGCTACTTCCGAGATTTCACTACCAATACCAGATGGTGCGGTTTCCTCAACTAATGTTACATTATTGTTCACCCTATCCTTGGCGTTTTCCATTATGACCAAAGTAAAGTCTTATTCTTGAGCCTAACGAGATAACAAGGTGTCTTTCGTGAAGGGATTGAAACGGTCGGAGCACGTGAGATGTTAAAGGAGTCAGTGCATTGATAAAAATTAGGAGCGATGACATGGGATAATCTGCCTTGGATTGTTGCATGAAAGTTTTATCTCGCAAAGCTCACTGTTTCATTATCAATATATTGTCGTCATGTGCTTTACATCCATGACCTCGGTCACCTGACTACGTCAATAAGTAGCAATTCCTCCAAGTGAAAGTGCCTGATTTCCGTTCGTTAAAACTCCGAGGTAGTCGCACAGAATTCACATAAGAATGTATCTCTGCTTTCGAAGAAACGGACACGTCCACACAGACAAATGCGGAAATGCAAGAAGCAACTCCACAAAAGTGTTTTGAAAAAAATAAGCCGGTTGCTTGTTCTTGGCGATGCACGTACGTGGTATCCTCGAGTTATTCGGCGGGAACCAATGGGGATCAAAAGAAAGGTTAACACAGTAGAAATATGCTACTAAAAAGTCAGCAGTTTTCGTTGGCTGCTATCCTGTCAGCTAAATGAACAATTTAGTAGCCTAGAAGAAGTTCGATACTGGCAGTCGAGACCCCAAGCTCGGCGGGTCAAGCTGTATTCGATCCATTCCTTGTTGTTGCAACCAACGTCATGGTGCAAAAGTATTACAAAGGCATCGCAAGGTCCCCTCCCGTCGCTCCCGTGTGCAATATTTCCATGATTTTTTTCTCCAAAACAAATTCATCGGGTTCCGATGCCATTACGTGGACAATATATACCATCTTGTTAGCAAGATTTTCCATAGTCCATGTATGGAATCATCGGATTTGAGAATTGACCAGTCATATGATTGTGGAAGTGGAAGTCGAAATTGGATTCTTTCAAAAGCCAAAAGAGGAATCATCGAGATGGATCCTGAGATCGAGTTTTCCACGATCTCGCATTCGCTTTTTTTCTACCAAGAACCAATAGATATGGGTCTGGGGACACAATGGCGGGTCTACTATCTTCGGTTGCTTGCCTATGAAAGTTTCTCATAATTGTAGGACGTTCAGCAATTCGTGCAACAGTTGCATTCAATCTCAACTTGATCTGCAATACAGTCCCCTTCAAGGACTTCCCATTGTCGTGCATCAACACACAATATATCACCTACAGGTCCAGTGAAATTGTTGCTATAAAACGAAAAGTTGGTCAATGCGCTGAGTTGGGAAAGCTCCGTGGGAAGTGTTCCCGTCAGGGCATTCATGCCAACATCAAGGGTTACGAGAGCCCTCAATCGACCCAACTCTGTTGGTAAAGTCGCACTCAGAGAGTTACTATTGAGCTTCAAGAATTGTAGAGCTCTCAATCGACCCAATTCGGTGGGTAATGTACCGTTGAGTGCATTGGACCCTGCATCAAGGATTGTTAAAGACGTCAACAGCCCCAACTCTGTAGGTACTGCTCCCTCTAACGAGTTTCGAGCAATTTCAAAGGACTTAAGGGCTGACAAATTCCCTAACTCGGCGGTCAGTGTTCCCGTTAAACTATTATCCGATGCTGAAAAATCCTCCAATACCCTCCAGGCGCCCAACACTGTTGGTAAGGTCCCTGTCATGCCATTTTGCTGCACAGAAAACAACCGAAGATTCGTCCATTGCCCCAGATGTGTTGGTAATGATCCAACAATGTTGTTACTACTGGCATTGAAGGTGATCAAGTTCTTCCATCCTCCAAGACTGTTTGACAATGTTCCATGTAGAGAATTATTGGACACATCAAATACAGTCAAAGAAGTCCACTGCCCAAGCTCGGTTGGTAATGATCCAAATAAATTGTTACTGCTTGCTGTGAATTCAACTAAAGCCTTCCATGTTCCCATCTCTGTCGGTATTGTCCCACTAAACATATTGCCGGTGATATTTAGGGCAGTCATGGCAGTCAAGAGCCCGAGCTCTGTTGGTATCGTTCCCACCAAGTTGCACTCACTTGTTGTGAGTTTGAGCATATTCGTTAATCCTCCAAACTCTGTCGGAAGTGTCCCAGTGAAAGAGTTGTTCGCGAGACTGCACAATTGTAGAGCAGACAGTTTGCCTAGTTCAGGTGGCAACGTCCCAGTCAGAGCGTTCCCTCCAAGATGCAAAAATGACATGTCAGAGAGAAAACTTAGTTCCCAAGGAACTGTTCCGATAAGACCAGCCTTATCGGCCCGAATCATGTTTACAGACTGTGCCTTGTCACAATATGCACCAAGATAAGGATCATAACCTACATTCCAGGAACATTCATCCGAATCTGATAGAAAAGGCAAGTCGCGGGCCCATTTTGGTCCGTCCGTGGAGAAGTAAAAGACAGCCAAAGCATAACGCTCTTGAACCTTGCCTGTCAAGTTGCTTTCCGCAAGGCTGATGGGATCCTTCAACAACCACTCCAAAGCAAGTGACTGTGGGCTTGTTGAGTTCTCGAAGGGACTTGGATCCTTGTATCGTTGATTAATCTCTTTCCGTAGATCCACTAAATCCCCGTTATCTGAAGTAACGATAGCGCAAGTGAATAATTTTGGACAACACGCATCCTCATCCGATACCATGCAAGAAGAGAATTAAAAAATCAGGCAAGTGTGTCAGCACGTACCTTGACCAGATAAAACGACTCCAAGGACTACTCCAACCAACAACAAAACAAGGGACAAGAGAAAACACCACACTTTTCTTGTCCATCCAAACACCTTTTGATCTTTTGTATTTCTCGATGAATTTAGCGCCCCATCGGTACCCATCGATGGCTTGATCGCCACCACGGCATCCACCACAACCACGTTTTGATTTTGCATCTTGAGTCGCGCTTCAACTTCTTGTTGGATCTTTGTTTCAATATTTGTATCATCAAGATTCAGTTCAATATCGTCGCTAGTGACTACTTGAGCGGCAACAACCAACTTCGGATCGATATTGCTGCGATCGTCATCATCCTCTTTACTGACACCATCTCTGTATGCGATAGCATCCAGGTCTTGGACATCCAAGTCGTCTTGGACAGGTCGATGCAATTTATTCTCATGGACGAACACAGGGCCGGGTGTGGAACGGTCCGATTTTTTGAAGGTTGCTTTGAAAGGCCGGTTCGACTTTTCGTGGCTTGCTTGCTCAGTAGGGAAAGATGATGATTCATTTGGCTTGTCGGTGTGGTGCCTTGGCTGGCAAAGGCCCCGCGGCATCCCGTTTCTTTGCAGGGAATCCAAAGTCATCATTGTTTCGCTCCAGGATACCGGCTGATGTTGGGGCTGTGGTACCACGAGTGGGAGATAGTTTTATATCCTTTGTCTCATCATGAATCTGGAGCATCGTGCCTTTCAAGGTAGTGGCACCGGAGAGAGCGGGATCATGGTTCTTGTTTGGTGGATCCCGAAGGTCGGGAATGGCTGGCGCTAATGCAAGGGGTGGACGCCCTTGTATGCTTCTGCCACGCGTTGGAGGTGGTTGCTCTTTCTTCGGCTTATCCATGGTGATACCAAGACCAGAAGCAGACTCAGGAGCGCGACTCGGGACCACAATCACCTCGGTGACACGGCACGACAGTTGTACGTTTCACCCACTTTCTCCTTGAGCCTTTTGGATTGTTTGGAAGCAACTGACGGAAAGATAATTCGTCTTTCTTGCTTTGCGTTGTTTACTGCACTGTTCGACATACGGTGGCATGGACACTGGAATTCGAAGTGAATCCGCAGACTTGGGCGGCGTGTGTGATTATCGAGTACAGCAGATAGTCGCATGTCGCACTTTCGCTCAAGACGTGTCCGAGTTATGTCGACATCAGTTTAGTCCGAAAATCCGGCTTGCCAGCTTTTCCGAGTACCTTGTACAGGTGGAGTTTTATCGGCCAACGCCGGGTATCCTGTGCCTGCACACCGACGCACGTGTTTTACAATTGATGCCCTGTTGAAGGACCTTGTCCAGAGGAGCAACAGAGTAACAGGAGCCATTCCAACGCTCATTAGATCCTGATCAAGGCCGTTGTATGCGAGAATCATAAAGGGATTCAACTGCACAAAGGGATTACCATAAGAAACAGACTAACGAACAATTACTTTTCGTTGTTCGGTACATCACGCAAAGATAGGTGCATGTTACGGACGTGGGTCCACATTGGAACTTGACAAAGACTTTTTGGATGTCGTTTCATGAGACACTCTATCCATATTGGTTTCATCGTCCAAAACTTCGGTCTTGTTGAATGTAGTACTGTGATTACTTTGGTCGATTGTTTCCTCCAAAAGTGTGTCTTTTTGAGCCTCATGACTATACTCCAATATTTCATGGAACCGCAAATCCATTTCTTTCTGAATTTGCGCACTGGTAAAGCCCATTCGTGCCCACATTCGTACTTGGCGAAATAAATCGTCATAAATGGTCGATGTACAAATCATTTGTAATCCAGCACCTCCTCCAGCACGATGTCGACGGGATTCTGTCCATCGACTTGTTGGTTGCTGCTGTTGTCGTTGTTCGTTTTCGTTTTCGTCGTTATTGTCTTTGGCGTCTTGTCGGATGACATCCTTCGAGGTGTCGGTTGTTGTTGTCATCGTCGTTTCTTGGATCCATTCTTGATGTCGTTCACCACGGACCATGTCTGATTTTTGTTGTATAATATATTCCAATGCAGCGACACCTTCTTGTTTTTCAAGGATGGCACAACATTGCGTTGTATCAACTTCTCCCGCTGTAATGAGTGCCTCGACAGCATTGACAGTTTCGGCGGTGGTTGGCATATGTACCAATCTTGGTAATTTCGCCATTTTGACTACTTGACGTAACATTTCTGATTTTCGTTGTTGCTGTTGTTGTTGTTGTTGATGCTGCTGATGTTGGTCTTGCTCGGACGAGGCATCGGACTGTAGATGCATGTCTTGGTGCGCTGGTGGAAGTCCCCAGGCATTCGCAATATCGGACAATCCACCACGTTCTTGCCACATGTCATATAATAATGGATCTTCCATGAGAATTCCCAAGAGCGACGGTGGAACTGATTTATGTGTATCAAGGGCCGTGTCCGTGGTGAATCCTTCACGAGTAGATTTTGATTCACTGTCCGTGGAGAGGGGTTGATCATTGTTGTTGTTGTTGTTGTTGGTTTTGCAGCTGCGGACAGTACTAGTAGCAGCACTGTTTTTGCGACTCATTGTCGTTTGATAAAACCATAATGCTCGAAGATCCAGAGGATCATAAATTTCATACCCATAACATTTCAAGATTTTTTGTAAACTTTGAAAGTATTCCTTGGAGGATGTTTGAAAAAAGATCCGTCGATCATTGGTAGCAACACGTCGACACCAATCCAATATTTGTTCCAAAACAGGAGCACGCGAATCCAGCAAGACATCAATTTCCTTGGCATATCGGACGCGATGACGCAACGTATAGGCATGTCCACCACCGGTACGGGCTATTTCCATAGAATTACCCAAATACACTCGGAGAGTGCGAAAGGTTTTGGGTTGACCAGGTGACGAAGGAGGATGAGCCAGTGTAAACCGTTCTTGAATTCGTCGAAACCCTTGAGAGGCATCATCGAGATTGAGATCAAGTGCGGCATTGCCCAAGGCTAATGGATCGTGAGGATTGGTGGCATCCGCTTCCAAAATCAAAAGCTTTGGTCGCGGGTCTCGATTTTCAGTATTGGTATCTCCGGAATTTTCTTGCGTTGTTGTTGGATCCTTGACCGGTACAAACATGAATGAATCCACTGGAAACCGATCCCAGGAATACGCCGATCCATATCTGCCTTCTCGGACACACCAATAAATGGGACGATGAAGTTTCTCGGAATGACGCCATACCAAATATTGGACTCGTTCTGGATTTTCAAACACGGGAAAGATGTGAACACCCATTTTTTGCATGGACACTTCGGTAGTGTAGCTATCTCGACCACACATTCGAATCACAATACCGGGACTTTCTGAATCGGTAATGGCAAGGGGTGGTTCTCGACCTAGTCGAATTCGTTCTTCATAAAGTGAAAAGGCACTAGCACTAACACCCGCTGCTCGTACAATACTAGCAATCATCATGAATCCTGCCACAAAGAATCGAGTCGTTGACAACAAGTGGATCCGTAACAGGGCCGTGGCAGTAGCAGGATCGCCAGGTGTCAATTCTCGTAGGACAATTTTGGGATCCATATTCAAACTTTGAACAATCCATACAGGATCTTGAGAGTCCCAGACAATGGACGGTACCAACTGTTCGACAGAATACCACCAAACAAATTTGGCAGCCTCGAAACTTTCGAGGAGTGGCCATTCTTGACACATTAAGATGGCTTCGAGAGATGCAATGCCCATGGTCGCCCACGCCGAAAAGACGAGCAAATGTAATGTTGGAGGTTCGACGAGTCGATCGGCAGCAATACGCAAGATTCGCATGGTAGCTTGATGTTTGCGCAGTGCCTGACTGCGATCCGGTGGAAATTCTTGCAGCGACGTCACCATGGGTAAGCGTGGCAAGACTTTGTTGGGATTGCTTTTCTGCATGGGGTGGGCATCAACAATCTTGGGTTGTTGATCTGTTGCCGATGGTGATGGTGATGCTGATGGTGATGGTGATATTACAGTGGATCGGTTTTGGTCACTGACCGACGTTGTCGCCGCCGTCTCGAGAAATCGAGTGGCATGAGAAACGACTGGGATGATCAACTTTCGTCGACCATTCGTTGCAGAAAGTTTCCAGCTGGCACCGGTAACAGTGGCAGCTCGAAACCACGGCCACATGGGGCTGTTGTTGCATTCCCTGCCTTGATGGTCGTCTTCTGATACAAGTACCGTTGCAATACTTGATGATTAGTGGTATGTCATCCGAGTGGTCCAAGCAATTGATGAATGTCGATTCCGCTAATGTCCGCCAACCACCCTTCACCCGTAACGGACGTTGCAGGTCATCGGCCGCGAACACCCAAAGGACCGGAAGCAAAACGCCCTTTAATTCTTGGCGCAATTAACCATTTATGAGGCGGCAAGTTCCGGTCGGGAGGCCGTGTATGTCACCCAAGTCTTGCCTTGTCCGTGCAGATTTTGGGTCATCATCGACGTCACAAGGAGAATCCACTAGCATGGATCCTTTCTTTCAATTTTTGAATTTTTTGATTTCAATTTTGATTTCCTCACGTACAAGACTGGCCAAACAGCCACTAATAACTAAAAAAGTCTTCAACTGCATCGTTTCTCTGCGGTACATGCATGCATTGTCCCTTGTCGCCACATCAACCACCTTCCAGACCACCTTCCTCTTGTCCATCATCTTCAATGCAGAATGGATGAGAGTACTTATCAAGCTATTTCAGAACTTCAATCACAACGGAATGAATGGGAATCGACAAGGATTGAAGTTGAAATCGATAGTTTTATCGAGGACGCTGATGGTGATGATACGAATGCTAGTAGTAGTATTACCTTCTTGTCCGAGGATGACCCAGGTCGTCGTAAGACAATGATAGTGAATCTTGTGGACCATATTGGAAAGGCTCCTTCAAAGAAAGCAAAAGATAACCAGAAAGGCCGGAAAATGTACTTGTCCCAGCACTTCAATGAAAACACGGAAAAGTACAGAGACGATGTCTTGCTACCATATATTCACAAGGCTTGCAAAGCCGATGGGTTTTCAGCAATAGCAAAAGGCTTTGATGGAAGTAGAAAGCAGCAACTTCGCATTATGTGTCAGAGGGGAAGGAAATTCCAAAAGAATGACCCAAAGAATGCCCGTACTAACCGCAGCTTCCGAGGAGGACGAGGAGACGAAGAACGAGGAGAAGAGTCCTCCGCGATCATAGTAGGCATGGAACCAAAGAAGCGACAAACATCATCTCACCGTCCAAAACAGGCTTCCGACAGTGTTTGTAGATTTGGCTTTAATCTTCATTTCAACATTGACAGAAAACAGTGGTTCTTCTGGGAGTTTGGTACGGGTAGCAGCAAACATAACGGGCACTGTCGACTTGATGAGAGCGAAGTAAAGGTCAGCGTCAAAACTTTGAGTGAGCAGGAAAGAAATCTTTCAACCAATCTTTTTGATGTCTATGCCAGTACTGATTGTATTCGGGCCCTACTGGAAAAGGAGACTGGGCAGTTGTTCACACAGCATCAAGTGCGGCATTTGAGGACGGAGCACCAAAATACCACTTTCGGTTCCGCTGATGGGCAAGAAAGCCAAAGCGCAGCAGACAGGCTCCTGTACAAACTAAAGAATGATCCAAGTGTGTCCATGGTTTACCTTACTGCAGGGTTTGACTCACCACTACTTACAGTCAACAAGACTCGCCAAAGCAAGAATGCTGGCAAGGAACATCCCACAACAGCACCTCCACGGGCTGTCGTTGAATGTTTTCAGCATTCAACGCATTCTGGTACGTTGAATGTTGCTACCATGGACCCAACAACACTGGCAGACGAGACAAGTTCTGCCGAAAAGTTTGCCAATGATGTCCGCGATGCCTTACGAATCAATGGAACAACAAAAATACTTCTTGCTGTTGCTTGGACGACGGATGATGCACGTTTGTTGCTTTCAAGATTCCCAGAAGCAACAGTTACTGATGTCACAATGGGCACCAATGCTGAGAAGCGGCCATTAATGCTTCTCGTTGGTAAAACATCGGAGAATGAAACATTCACGGGAACTTGGGCGTTCCTTCCTTCGCAATGCAGATGGACGTTTCAGTGGTTCTTTGGAACGGCACACCCTGTCCTTCACGGACTGAAGACTTTATCACATAACCGTGCGAATGCAACCGATGGTGATTCGAATCAGTATGGTCCTTTCGAAGCTCTCTGCGGCCATGGCTACCCAAAAAGCTGTCACCGACTTTGTATTTGGCATATGGTCAACCGTGGATTGGGAAGTGCTGGTTTGACGTCCTCTAAAGGTAGGCTAAGCTTGGATGCCAAGTGCTTCTTTGGAATCGTTGAGAAGTGGCTCTACTCTTGGACAGATTCAGTAGAGTCCAAGGATGAGTTTGAGCTTTCAAAGGCCCTATTGGAAGCCTTTCTTGAAAGCAATAATGTCGTTGCTGCAATGGGAAGTGAGATGTGCAATCGTTTACGGGAATTTGTACAGACCAGGATTCTTTCAATTGATGAAAGAAAGTTTCTTTTCTTTCATCGGATGGATGTGCGAGATTTCGACTTGCGCACAAGTTCTATTGCCGAGTCTGAGGGTGCCGCAACAAAGGGTAGTCGTGTTGGGTGCAAGCCTAACCACTCAATTGATAAGAGTGCAGATGCAGTAAACACTTTGAACCAACGTCGAACTCTCGAGAAAAACAGAAATTTCGCCCGTGCAATGACCTGTACCCCTGTTCTAGTGCAGCCAGACAATAAATCAGAAGGCATTTTCACACATCTTACCAATTATGCTGCAGGAATACTTGAAACACAGTTTGCACAAAGCAAGGAATACCTATGGTACCGACAAAGCAACGATATGTTCCTTGTCAAGCGTAGGAACTACAAGACGCCTTCAACTCAAGTGTCCAACCCCGAATACTGGAAATATGTTGTGCCTCACTTTCAACGAACCCGACTTGTACGACTTGTTGCATCATCTGGCAACGAGGGTAGACGATTGCACCTTACATGCTCATGCAAGCTGTTCTCGCGACAAGGACTTGTGTGCCGACACATGTATTGTATTCTGTGTACATTGCAATGTCGTACAGCTGGGCCACAACCTGAAGATGCGGTAGTGCGTTGGCACAAAAGTTATTCGTACTTTTACGGAAAGGATACAGAACTTACAATACTATATGACCGGGCAATTGACAATGAACCGATAGGCCCTGAAGTGCACAATCATACAATGTTGCATGACACAAGTAGAAACGGTTGCGTTGTTGGAACATTCTCTTCTCCTTGTGATGATCAAGTCACTGAATCATTTTTTCTTGATGGGTTGATACAACCTGCTCTCCGAGAGGATAATTACTGGTATCGTCACACACATGGACAAGATACTGAATCCGGAACTTTGCATCATCGACGACGATTGCCATCTAGTTCCACAGCAGTTGAACCCTTTGGGATCGAGCAAGAAACTCATCTTTCCCAGGCTGCTCAGGAAGATGGATCACAGCAAGATGACAAGAGCAACACCTGCAGTACTGAGGAGAATCCAGCACCACCCGACAAGGATGAAGACAAAACCGAAGGAGGCAACGATGAGGGAGTAAGCATTGATGATGATGCAATTCTCGATCCAACGATGCAGTCAACATTCTCCTTGGAAGGTCATTCAATGGAGTTCATCGATGAAACAGTGCTTGATATGTCTTTTGTTGACAACAGGGCAACAGAATTACAAGAGGAAAACAACTCCGAATGCACTGATCTTGTCAATTGCAACCCCTCTTTAGATGATGAAACACGGAGATCTATTCAAGAGAATGTTTTCCGGAAAGGCCCAGGTCCATATCAGGTTCTCAAACCCATGTTTGACACTCTGTCAAATCTTGCTGTGGATGCTGAATCATTCCATTTGCTGACAAGTATTGTACGACGTGGGCAGGCAACAATGCTGGCACATCATGCTAAAAAAAGACGGCGATGGGAGCAGCAAGAAGAAGAGCCTTCACAGCAAAATGCAGATACCATGGGAGCCAATAAAGCATCACAGCAGCACTTTGCATCATTGCCGCAGATAGATAGATCGACAAAATTCAGCAGAGCAAAAGGCCCTGGAAGCCCTCCTCGTGGCCGACGCAGGCGCCATGATCCCAGTTCCTGCAAGTAGAGCACCAGAACAATTTAGTATTATTTGTGAAATAGTAGGAGAAACAGTCATCAAAACTCACCATACATTGTCACAACTTGTTTCAACTCGTTGTTGATGCTGACTGTTGCGGAGAAAAAAAGACTACTTTGACTGCTCCGTAGAAGCTTCCACTGTAGTAATTTGTCTGGAGATACACGAGAATTTTCGTTTACGGTAGTAATTTCTACTCAGTAAAAATTTAGCGTTGATCAACATGCAGTAACCCGCGGTAACCGTACTAACAAAAGCGTTGTAAAGTTGCAGGATTGTAAAAGAGTGAGCTATTTTAGAGATTAGATTTCTGATGAAGATAAAACGTGTTAGTTGGA